>JASDQU011104923.1:0-14920 GCA_032191745.1 Picea mariana
TGTTCCTTGCTTCTGACCTCGCTGTTAGACGTAAAGCAAGATGAGTCATTTCTTTTGACCTCGCTGTTAGACATAAAGCAAGACAATGTGTGTTCCTTGCTTCTGACATCATTGTTAGATGTAAAGCAAGATGAGTAATTACTTTTGACCTCATTGTTAGATGTAAAGTAAGACGATGTGTGTTCCTTCCTTCTAACCACGTTGTTAGATGTAAAGCAAGATGAGTCATTGCTTCTGACCTCGTTGTTAGACGTAAAGAAAGACGATGTGTGTGATTCCTTGCTTCTGACCTAATTGGGACCTGGTGGTGGCCAGACTTCAGATCAATCTTACTGAAGTATTTTCCCCCCGTGATCTAATCAAGGAGGTCATCGATTTGGGGAATCAGGTACCAGTTTCAAACTGTGATTTTATTCAGGGCCCGGTAATCAATGCAGAGTCGCCAGGTCCCATCTTTCTTTTGCACCAGCACAATTGGGCTCCCACAAGGCAATGATATGGGACGGATGTGCACCTTGTGGAGTAGTTCTTGGATCTTCCTCTTGATCTTCTCGTTTTCTAACAGAGAGCAGCGATAGACTAGCCCACTAGGTAGCGGTGTGCTTGGGCTCAGATCGATGGGATGCTTGACCAGGAAGTGCAGAGGTACCCCGGTAGGAGAGGATACAATATCTGAGTATTCTTCCATGACCTTATCCACTTTCTTATGTTGTGTGGAGAGATCAGCCGAGGAGGCCCTAGATGTGGCTACGTTGTTTCGCTCACTCTAAGAGTGAATCACGAAGAAGAAAAAATTTCTAGTCGGAGAGATGACCTTCCTGCATTTCTTGGCAGAGATCAAGGAAATAACACTAGGAGGGACTGCCTCGGGTATCCTGTACAATTTCATGTTTAAAGTAATAATAACACTACAAGGCCTAGACTCATATACAACATGAATTTTCCATAAATAAGGTTGGCCCAAAAGAACATTACAAACTTTGAGAGGAGCAACATCACATAATACTTCGTCTTTGAAAGGCTTGATGTCGTACGACAATCGACATTGTTGGCTGACGCGGAGATTTCTTCCTTGGTGGATCCATCCAATGGTGTAGAGATGTGGGTGTGGCATTGTCGGCAGGGCCAAGTGCTTGATGACCTCTGTTGAGATGAGGTTCTTCTAGACGCCACTATCAACGATGAAGTGTAGCGGGGTTCCTTTTACCCACATCTATGAATGGAAGATTCATCTGCCTTCTTCTAGCTTGTTTGGTTCACCAGGCTGTAGCTTGGTGGTAGCAATGGTGGCATTGGGTTTCACATCAATGATCCGTCTTCCCCTTTCTAGTTCTGGCTCAGAGTCAGAACCCGCATTTGATTCAAAGGGTTTCACTTTGGCCACCAGCAACTGCTTTGAGCAGCAATCAACAATGTTATTCCAAGGGCTCTTATGGAAGTCACACCACTTCCTGGTATCTTTATTTGTCTTTCCAGTGTCCTTTGCTTGCAAATTGGACTGGTTGTCCTGATACTATCCATCTTTGATCTGTCCTTTGTTTTATGGGTTGGGGCCGCCCTTTCCTGGATTTTTTTGTGAGGGGTTCCCAAGCCCAAATTGTCGCGTCTTTTGTTTGAGGTTCAGCTCGATTTTAGCGACATATTGATAGGCCACGCCCAAGGATGAGATGTCTAGAAATTCCATTTCAGTCTAGATGCATCTATGCAGAGCACCGCGATACTTGACCACCAGATGTCACTCCGAATATTTGATACCCAACTTGGTGCGCAAGGTATGGAAGATATTTGTGAACTTTGACACTGCTTGGTCTCTTTCTCTCCGTAGTGTGGTCCATTTGGAATACAAGTCATCATAACTTTCGACATCGTAGTATTGTTCCTTAATAGAATACCTAAAGGATTCCCAGGTGGCCACGACTGTAAATAATGAGGGTTCCTATGTTTCCTTTTGCTCACAGAAATTTTCCCACCAATCTTTGACATGGGGAACAACTTTGAGGAGCAGAAAAATAATTTTTTCTCTATTCAAAAAGTTATGGACAGAAAAATACCCTTCTAGTAGATTCAACCATTTGTCTACAACATCTATGTCTATATGACCTTCAAGGATAGGAATATCGAAGTTTATTTGTACCTTGAAGGGGGCGACGCCTCCGCTCGAGGAAGATGTATCTCCTATTGGTAGTCGCCGAAGGATTTGTGCGAAACTATTCATCATCTCGTTCCTCTGTTGCATGAGGGATTCTTCAAGCAACATTTCAAAAGGACCTCCTTTCCCATCATCTTTATTTTCTCCTGCCATGAGAGGTCGCTTGGGCGTGCGAGAGCTTTTTTCATCAAGAGAAATAAGCTTGAGACCCAATTCTTTGTACCCTAACCTCGTTGGGGACATGCATTAAGATGACAAGGAGCAGGTCACTTTGGTACCATTGATCTGGATTTTATAAGTAGAACGAAATGAATACAGATTATTAAAAGATGCTTAACACAAAATAACAGAGATACAATAAAATTGGTTTTATATTTAATAAGGAAATAAGCTGAAACTGTAAAATGCAGTGGAAAACAAGCTTACTAGAATGGTGGTGGCTTATCTCTGAGAAGAGATGTGACAATTATGCTCATTCGAAAGAAGATGATTACAATGAGGATCTGAAGGCCTTTTTACAATAAACAAGAATGTCAAAAACTTTAGAAATCCAAAAACCTAACCCTAGGATATGAAGTGCCAAAAATCATGTGGGTCCCGTTTGGGTAAGTTAGTACATCAACTTCCCGAGGTCGTAACTTTTTCATACAATCTTTGTTTTAGGCGCAAGATAGCCTGTTGGAAAGGTCTAACCGAGAAGAATGATTTTCGACTAGCCTAAGTTAGTGCCTCCAATGGTGACCTGGGCCCCAAATCCCCAAAAAAACATCGTTTAGGGCCTCAAAACGACCCCGAAAGTTTGGAACCCGAAAAACCGTCGAAAAACTGCCAAGGTGAAAAACTATTTTTTGAGCCAGTGGAATAGGTCAGTGGACACCGATGGTGAATCTTCCTGTCTTTTTCAATCGATGGTGACCGAGTTACTAGATAGATCAATCTCTTATGTCCACAACTATTGCTGCAACTTGACATTATTCAACATGCTTATTCGATTCTAGCTTCCTTGCAATACTTTCCAAGTTCCATGGATATGAACCTACCTTCATCATATATTCTCAAACACTTGATTGACCTGCCAACACATCAACCTTTCTACAGACCCACCTTTCTAACCTGGACACACTGCTCCACCTCAAACTTTTCATTCGAACAACTTTGACCAAATCCGGCCAAACCAACCCAAGTGAACCTTTGTCGCTCACCTCCAGGGACTTTACATTGGAGTCTCAATGCTCCACCTTAACATAGACATTTCCTTGACCAAATCCAACCAAGTCGGCCAAGTAATCCTTCATCGCTTACCTCCAGGCCCATTTACAATGGAGTTCACCAAGACTTTTATAGGCTTCATTACATGCCATCCATGGACACAATGCCACCAACTACCCAAAAAACATGGACCCAAAAAACCACATACTTTGATCTAAAAACCAGATTTAACTCATTAACTCTTTCACTGAGTCAAGGTTAACCCAACATACATGCCCTCCCACATATTCAATCTACCTAAATCTATGTCTAGACTTTTCATAGGTGACCTGGTAAACCAGGGGTATGTATGTCTATCCAGTTCTTACAGACATATGCTCATTTACATGCAATCAATTATTGTTACAATTC
Source organism: Picea mariana (assembly GCA_032191745.1). Lineage (NCBI taxonomy): Eukaryota > Viridiplantae > Streptophyta > Pinopsida > Pinales > Pinaceae > Picea > Picea mariana. Next base: position 3,770 of record JASDQU011104923.1, read on the forward strand.
CAAAGTAAATATAAATTTCCCACGGTGACTCAACCATCACCGCCTTGCACCTTGTATGCGAACACAGGTGGTTAGACACAATAGACATAAAAACTTCATCAACCATACCTGTAGTTGAATTTTCTTCTTTTGTGGAGTCCTCTTTGGATGCTTGTTGTCTTTTCCAACAATCCTTCTTGAGATGCCTAGATTTTCCACAGAACCAACATTTTCCCTTACCCTTACTGTCTTTTGACTTAGACCTAGCTTTACCTTTTTATCTTTCCCTCCTTTTGTAGATCGACCTCTAACCACCATTGCTTTTGCTGTTGAGGTTTCCTTATTGGATCTTTTCCTCATCTCCTCAGACAACAAAGATCCCACAACATTGTCATAATCAATGGCATATGTTGAGCTGAACCACATAGATGTGACCAAATGATCCCGAGACTCAGGAAACGAACACAATAGCGTAACCGCCTTGTCCTCATCTTTGTATGTTATGTCCATACTAGATAATTGACAAATCAGAGTGTTGAAAACATTCAAGTGATCAACACTTTTTTCTCATTTGCTAGACACAAACGAATGGTATTGAGGGCTCTTGCATCCATATCTTCCTAGTCCTCGCCTGTCATGTTTGTCGGTTTCTTTATCCTTCCAGCCAATGCCTTTTGCAATCCTTAATGCACAAGCAAATCCCGCATCTTGAGCTTCCACAATGCAAAGCTATTCTTGCCACTGAATTTCTCCACCTCAAACTTAAAACTCTGCACTTTCACTATTAATAGAAAATTCCAAAACCACTGCTTATAAAACCAAGCCTTAATATAGAGGAATTTTCTTACTCAAAGTTGAACCTCAAACCTCAAAAAAATATTAGTTAAAAGATTTTAAAGAAAATATTTAATAAATATTTTGTACGTCAAAACCTTTTACCAAAACATAAAGGGTCCATCACTTACCTTATAATAAAAAAGGGCGATACTCTTCAAATAATTCCACCCACTTAAAAAAAGAAACAATCCTCCATAAAATATTATAACATACTCCATCCATTAATTTACGATGGCCATCCTCTTACCAAAGTGATCCTCTTATTATCCATGCATAAAAAAAGCGTCCACTTTCATAATACCTTGAGTTTTGTGCATGCATGCAACACACAAATTGAGCTCTTGTAGTGCTTAGATCGAATCTTCCATGTGCAGGTTCAGTAAGAAGTCGCTCTCACACACTAGATTTCGTTTAATGGCTTTCTTGAACTCATGCAGATTTGTTCGACTTGGCTCACCGACTTTGATACCACTTGTTGGGTAGCGGAAGCAAAACAGAGCAACTACAAAGCATAAAATGGAGAACAACAAATCAAACACAACAACAATCACACAATTGACACAGTGATTTATGTGGAAACCCAACGAGGGAAAAAAACACTGGTCAATGATAGTCGATATTCTTATTATTCAAGGGAGAATTACAATAGACATCACAGACATACAACCATCCTCTCCTCACAGACACATTGTACTCCACAGTATTGTGTCTTTCTCACACACTCTACTACACATTGCTCATTGCTCACTTCACCTCTATGGGTATGCTCATATATATAGCATCTCTCAAACAATGAGACTAACTGATTATAATTAGATCCACTAGTTACACAATCTGTTCACAAAAGAGTGCATGCATGCATGCACATTCTAAATATAGCTGCAAGCATGTGCATGTTGGGAAATTCGTTGGCATGTTTCCAACAACTCTAACTTACAACATAGTTCCAACCATTTTTAAGACAAATTTATCCAAAAAAACAAGATAATTTAAATACTGTTTATTTATCTCACCCTAAAAGTCTTATCCTCTCAATTAATGCCTATTCAAAATTCAAACATAGTGTTTTCAAAGATTTAAAGATGATGATGTTTTCTTATGATTAAAAAAAGTCATCCGAGCTTCCACTCCTAGACCCACTAGTGGCCTTCGACTATTCTTCATGGGGCGGACATGTAGGATTTCAGATCCTAAAAGTCTTATCCTCTCAATTAATGCGTATTCAAAATTCAAACATAGTGTTTTCAAAGATTTAAAGATGATGATGTTTTCTTATGATTATAAAAAAGTCATCCTAGCTTCCASTCCTAGACCCACTARTGGCCTTCGACTATTCTTCATGGKGCAGACATGTAGGATTTCAGATCCTAAAAGTCTTATCCTCTCAATTAATGCCTATTCAAAATTCAAACATAGTGTTTTAAAAGATTTAACGATGATGATGTTTTCTTATGATTATAAAAAAGTCATCCTAGCTTCCACTCCTAGACCCACTAGTGGCCTTTGACTATTCTTCATGGGGTAGACATGTAGGATTTCCGATCCTAAAAGTCTTATCCTCTCAATTAATGCCTATTCAAAATTCAAACATAGTGTTTTCGAAGATTTAAAGATGATGATGTTTTCTTATGATTATAAAAAAGTCATCCTAGCTTCCACTCCTAGACCCACTAGTGGCCTTCGACTATTCTTCATGGGGAAGACATGTAGGATTTCAGATCCTAAAAGTCTTATCCTCTCAATTAATGCCTATTCAAAATTCAAACATAGTGTTTTAAAAGATTTAACGATGATGATGTTTTCTTATGATTATAAAAAAGTCATCCTAGCTTCCACTCCTAGACCCACTAGTGGCCTTTGACTATTCTTCATGGGGTAGACATGTAGGATTTCCGATCCTAAAAGTCTTATCCTCTCAATTAATGCCTATTCAAAATTCAAACATAGTGTTTTCGAAGATTTAAAGATGATGATGTTTTCTTGTGATTATAAAAAAGTCATCCTAGCTTCCAGTCCTTGACCCACTAGTGGCCTTCGACTATTCTTCATGGGGCAGACATGTAGGATTTCAGATCCTAAAAGTCTTATCCTCTCAATTAATGCCTATTCAGAATTCAAACATAGTGTTTTCAAAGATTTAAAGATGACGATGTTTTCTTATGATTATAAAAAAGTCATCCTCTATTAAGATGTTAACCTATTTTTAAATCATTAAAATATATATTTAATTTGTTTTTATACTTTTATTTAAAGATTAAATAATGTATATTTAATCCGTTTAAAAACTAACATAAATTAAATACATTTATGCTATTAATACTTAATAAAAATTAAACACATTTATATTATAAAAGTATTAATAGTCTATACTTAAAAAAACATTAAAATAATAACATCCACATTTAAAGAATAACAAATTCAAAATAAAGATACTCGTTATTAGAGATCTTTCTTTTTCTTTAAATAGTTAAATTAATAGTTAACATAAAATAGTAATAGTTTTTTAAAGTGAAATATCACCAATCCTTTGAATGGTTAAATAGATAATAGCTTTTTAAGATTTTCTATTTCTAATATTCGAAGTTCAAAGATGACGTTCTTGTGGTGCAGTTGAGGGTGATATGCCGAATGTGCACCGGTTGAGGGTAATATTAAAGTCTTTCCTTCGCGCTTATTTTCCATTCAATTTTCAAAGAGCGTTTTCATATTCAGAACTTGGCGCTTGGTGCCCACATTTCAAAAACTGTTTCCATATTGAGAGAATCTCCTGCCCTCTCCCTTGCACCACGTGAATGGTAATTGAATATTTACTATTCAAAATTCAAACAACGTTTTCATATTCGAGAATTTATTGTCCTTTCAAACACTGTTTTCATATTCAGAAAATCTCATTAATTCTGGTGGAAAATCTCATTAATTCTGGTGACTATTTTTTAAATTATGTCACCCAAAAATATATACAAAACATTTATATGAGGCTAAAAATGAATCTACGTTTCTATAAATTAAATGAAAACTCTCATGCATGGCATAGCAACGATTGTTATATGGTTTTGGCAGAGCACCAATTGCTATATTTCCTTTGCAGAGATGGCAATCTGTTACGTTCCTTCTCTTTTCTTCTTTTATTTGATTATCCTTCTCATCCCTTTTGTCTTCTCTACTCTTCACTTATCAAATCCTCGCCATCATCATCTCAACAATGCTTCTGATCACGACGCTCTGCTGGAATTCATGTCTACAATTACTCGTTATCCATTATCCACTACTTGGAAACCAAATGTTTCCTTCTACGAGTGGACAGGCATCACATGCAGTCGGCGCAGACGCAGAGTGGTTTCTCTCAATCTTGATAGCATGAGATTACAAGGTACTATCTCTCCTTTTCTCGACAATCTCTCCTTTCTTAGAGTTCTCGACCTTCACGATAACAGTTTCTGCTGAATATGGCCTCGGGTGAGCCACTTGCCTTGGCACAGGAGATGCCCTACTTTGACGGCTCGATAAAGCTGGATCCTTTGCTGTCGAGTGCCCTTGATCTGTGTGTCCACGATCTGATCACTGGATGCCCGTTTCATGTAATCAGGGTTGAGATTTGTTGGTTTCAATTGCGCTGCTATCTTTGAGGTGTCCAATAATGGTGGGAAATATGACCAAAGGAGAGCCACGTTGAAGACTGGGTGTAGGCCAAGGAAATGGGGAATGTTGAGATCAAAAGAATTGTCACCCACAGCCTTGGTGATGGTATACAACCCATAACAGAGTGGGTGTAGCTTCCGATGGGGCCCTGTAAGGTGTTCTTTCTGCAAGTGCAACCAAACTTTATCGCCCACCTGAAACTAATGTGGCACACGATGTTGATCATGGTGTTTCTTGTACTTGGCATTAGACTTCTATAGAATATCCTGAACTTGTTGGCGGATGTGATGGATCCGCTCAATGAACTAGGTGGCTTTGTCAGCTTCTAGTGGAGCAAGGGATGAGTCAGCTCAGGTGGTCGCCAGGGGTAGTGAAACATCCATGGGTCCCAATGGTTGGAATCCCAACCCCTCCTGAAAGGGGTTGTGGCCAGCCGAGCTATGAAGTGCTCGGTTGTAGCTATGTTGGACATAGGGACTACTCTCATCCCATGTGTGGGAGTGTTTTGAATTGTACATGCATAGGATATGTACGATCATCCGATTGACAACCTTAGTTTGGCCATTTTTCTGGGGGTAGAAGGTAGTGGATTTGGTGAGCTTGGTATCCCACAGTGATCAGAGGCTCGACCAGAATGTGTTGAGGAATCGACTGTCATGGTCTAAGATAATGGTTTGTGGGATCCCAAAATGTACCCATACTCGTTCAAAGAAGAGATTGGCATTGGCTTATGTTTTGATGTTCTTCTTGCAGGAGGCTAGAATCGCCATCTTGGAAAAGTGATCAACAACCAAAAAAAACAGTCATTTCCGCTCTTGGTGGATGGGAGGCCCAACATGTAGTCCATTGAGATGGATTCCCATGACCTATCAGGAGTAGGCAGAGGGGTGTACAAGCCCTATTTCTTAGTGGTCAGTTTGTAAATAGCACAGGCAGTGTAGGACCTGATATACTAGCCGACATCTTGTTAAATTTTCGGCCAGTAGAAATGTTTCTGTAGCACTGCCACTGTCTTTTCGATGCCAAAGTGTCCTGCCACCCAACTATAGTGAGCTTCCCAAATCAGCTTCGTGCGCTCACTTGATGGAACGTAGAGATGACTCAGACAACACAATAGCTCTTCCTGAAGATAGAAATTAGCGACCACTGAGTTGGCGCCCAACATTTGGTAGGTGGTGGAGAAGTCAGGGTTTGTCTGGTAGAGGTGGGGCCATCCAGAGTTCTTGTGGACGTAAGAGTCTAGCACCATGGTGAGTGTCATGATTGGAGGTCGACTGAGGGAATCAACAACTCAGTTCGTACTTCCTGTTTTATACTTGTTGTTGAGGTGGAATTGTTGTAACTATGTGGACCACTTCTGATGGTGGTCATTTTGCAATTTTCCTTGGGTATGCATGAACTATAGTGGCTTGTGATTAGTGTGGATGATTGTCTCCTTCCCAAAAATGTAATGTATCCATTGGCAGAAAGATTGCACAATGGAGTACATTTCTTTGTCGTAAGTAGGGTACTTACAAACAACATCTGATAGTGTCTCATTGTGATATGCCACAGGGTGGCTGTGTTGAGTAAGAATGACACCCACAACATAGTCTGAAGCATATGTCTCGATCTCAAAGGGATGTTGTAGGTCCAGTAATGAAAGTACTGGGGATGAGCACAAATGCTTCTTCAAGTGATCGAAGGATTGTTTTTGGGACAGGACCCACACAATTGTTTCCTTGTTGCCACCCCTGGTTACTTGGCTGAGGGCCCATGCGATATGAGAGAATCCCAACATGAACCTGGGATAGAAATTGGCGAGGCCCAAGAGGCTCTGAAGTTCAGTGAGTGTGGCTGGGGTTGGCTAGTCACGGATGACCTCGATCTTGGCTGGATCCACATGCACACCATGTTGATCAACAATGTAGCCTAAGTAATGGACCCTATCCATGCTGAAGGACTGTTTTTCCAAGTTTTCATATAGTTTGTGTTGTCACAGTGTAACACCCTGTTTCCCCCAATCTGTAAAAATAACTATATTGGCCAAGAAATATGGCAAACTCAAAGATGTGAATGTGTGATTTGAATGGACCTTAGTAAAAGGTTGATGAATGTAAATAATGTTATGAATATATGTTACAGGACTGCTGAGAGGGGGATGTGCTGAAAAATAGACCACGATGGCTGAAGAAAGGTGGTGGAAGGCACCTGGAATGGTGGCATTAGCTTCCACCGAACCAAACCATATTTGGTCTTCACTGGCCTGGAGAACCAAGAGCGGCTCGCTGGCCCTGAAATGAATTATTCGCTAGGTTGGTAGGTGAAGAGGCTCCTTAGGAGTTAATGAGGGATGGGGATGAACCGCCCATCCATGGAAGCCTCAGACCTGACCACTGCGGGGAAGTTCGTGCCACACACAACCTCGTTGGAAAAGAAAAGGCAAGAAAGAGGTGTGTGAGGGGGTTAGACGGGGGACAGAGATCGCAAGAGGGGAGAAATGGGAAGAACTCTGGAAAAATTGTATAGACTGATGGATGAGCAGAGAAGAAGGAGAGTAGCCTTCGTTCTCGACTTCTGACGAACATAGACTTAGTCTCACAATATCGTGGTCTAGCTCGGGGGTGGCTAGTGGTAAATCCATTCGGAATTGCTGAGCCTACGGTTGGGTGGAAACGAGCACCCCTATCAGCAGTTGCATCACACCTGGTGTTTTTATGATAAGTGTTATATCTTGTATCTTAAATTTAAATATTCTGATCTGTATGCTCATGGTTTGTGAAATTATGAATGATTTCAGTATGAAACTCTCTGTATGGTGGTTTGATCAGAAATGGTGGCTGCATGCTTATATTGGAAATACCACATATGAATTACGTATATATTTATATTTATATATAGGCATATGCTGAACGGATTCAGTATTCAAGTCTGCTCTCGGGAAATTTACTCCCTTATTTGTCTCAAGTAACGCCCTGAATAGATCTTCCCACAGGGACACCCTTGTTAAAGTTTACCCAAGAATCTGTCGGAGGATCTTATGGCGTAAGTCTGAAAAACCCTGCATGAGAGAGAATGGTCCTCTTAGACTTAGGACATTTGGTGTTTCGGCACCCGGGGTACCTAAGAGCGAGTTCCCTTGTACTCACAAGTCCCGAAACCCCGATTTTCAAAATCTCGAAATGACAGCGTGTGGATGGGTTAGAACATTTCGGTGTTTCGGCACCCAGGGTACCTAAGCATGAGTTTCCTTGTACTCACAAGTCCCAAAATTCCAACTTGCGAAATCCCGAAATGATAGCATTCGGATGAGTTACGATACTTCGACATTTCGGTACCCAGAATACCCAAGGGCGAGATCCTTGTACTCGCCAGTCTTGAAACCCCGACCTGTGAAATTTCGATGGGTGGAATCCCGAAATAGGTGAGTAGGTTCAAGAGTTGATATTTCGGAGTTTCGGCTCCCAGAAGATATAGGTGCAAGGCCTCCTATCTACGCACATCACGAGACTCCGATTCGCGAAACCCCGAATTGGACCAGCATGGGTAAGTATTGATGTTCGACATTTTGGGAACTGGGATAATCAAGGATAAGTTCCCTCATACCCGCTAGTTGCGAAATCCTGAACTGCGAAACCCCGAAAAGATAGAGTGTGGAGAAGTTATCATACTTCGGTATTTCGACACCCAGGGTACCTAAGTGCGAGCCCCATGTATTTGCCAGTCTTGAAACCCCGATTAGCAAAATCCTGATGGAGAAAACCCCGAAATAGGGGAGTATGTTTAGAGATTCTGATGACTCGGAGTTTTCGGCTTCTGAGAAACCTAGGAGCGTGACCCCTTGTTCTCACATAATGCGAAATCCCGAAAGGAGAAATGCCGAAATGGCTTAGCATGGATAATATTGGGTGTTTCGGTATTTCAATACCCAAGATACCTATTGGAAAGTTCTCTTGCACCGCCAGTCCCAAAAACCCGAAGTGTGAAACCCTGAAATAATAATAGTGCGTACAAGATATGGTGTTTCGGTGTTTCGACACCCGGGGTACCTAACGATAAGTTCTCCTGTCTTCGCATATCTCAAAAACCTAGTTTGCGAACTCCTGAAATAGACAGAATGATATATATATATATATATATATATGTTTCAGCTTCCGGGAAACCTAAGTGCGAAACCTCCTATCGTCGCATATCCTGAAATCCCGGTATGCGAAATCCCAAAGGGTAGAGTACCAGGGCTTAATCCGAGTCACTGTTAATCTCTATAAGCGGTGAAACCCGTTTCAGGTTTCGGCCCTTCGAAAGACAAGAGAGTACGGGGAAAGGCTTGCATCATGACTCTTCAGATCATGATAGTAGAAGTGCCCTCTCGGTAAGGGCTGTGGGCATAACCACGGTCATGTGAGGGACTTTAAAAGGGAAGAAAGCCAAAATTTTCTAGCCCCGTGCTGGGTATGTTACACATAGGGTGTGCAGAACCTATTGAATATGCTGCAAGTGTTCCGCCCAAGTCTTGTTGTAGATGAGGATGTCATCCAGATACACCACTACAAAAGTATTGGTGAAAGGTCATAGGATATCTTCCATCATCCTCATAAAATTTTGTGGGGAATTTGTCAAACCAAAGGGCATGACCATCCATTCAAAAAGACCTTCTTTTGACTTGAAGGTGGTCTTCCATACATCTGTCTGTTCTATTGGGACCTGGTGGTGGCCAGACTTCAGATCAATCTTACTGAAGTATTTGGCCCCCGTGAACTGATCAAAGAGGTCATCGATTCAGGGAATCAGGTACCGGTTTTAGACTTTGATTTTATTCAGGGCCCGATAATCAATGCAGAGTCGCCAAGTCCCGTCTTTCTTCTGTACCAGCATGATTGAGATCCCACAAGGTTATGATCTGGGATGAATGTGCCCCTTGTGGAGCAGTTCTTGGATCTGCCTCTTGATCTTCTCATTTTCTAACAGAGAGCAGCGGTAGACTGGCCCACTTGGTAGCGGTGTGCCTGGGCTCAAATAGATGGGATGCTTGACCTGGAAGTGCAGAGGTACCCCGGTAGAGGATATGATATCTAAGTATTCTTCCATGACCTTATCCACTTGCTTATGTTGTGTGGAGAGATCGGCCGAGGAGGCCCTGGATGTGGCTACATTCTTTCACTCACTCTGATAGTGAATCACGAAAAAGAAAAATTTCCCAGCCGGAGAGATGACCTTCCTGAATTTCTTGGCAAAGATCAAGGAAATAACACTAGGAGGGACTGCCTCGGGTATCCTGTACAATTTTATGTTCAAAGTAATAATAACACTATGAGGCCTAAACTCATATACAACATGAAGTTTCCATAAATAAGGTTGGCCCAAAAGAACATTACAAACTTTGAGAGGAGCAACATCACACAACACTTCATCTTTGAAAGGCTTGATGTCGTATGACAATCGACATTGTTGGCTGACGCGGAGATCGCTTCCTTGGCGGAACCATCCAATGGTGTAGGGATGTGGGTGTGGCGTTGTCGGCAGGGCCAAGCGCTTGACGACCTCTGCTGAGATGAGGTTCTTCTAGATGTCGCTATCAACGATGAAGTGTAGTGGGGTGCCTTTTACCCACATGTGTGAATGGAAGAGGCGCCCACCTTCTTCTGGCTCGTCTGGTTCACCAGGCTGTAGCTTGGTGGTAGCAATGGTGGCATTGGGTTCTGCATCAATGATCTATCTTCCCCTTTTTGGTTCTGATTCAAAGTCAGAACCCGCATCTGATTCAAAGGGTTTCACTTCGGCCACCAACGACTGCTTTGAGCAGCAATCAACAATGTTATGCCAAGGGCTCTTATGAAAGTCACACCACTTCCTGGTATCTTTATTTGTCTTTCCGGTGTCCTTCTTTGCTTGTGTCTTTGACTGGTTGTCCTGATACTATCCATCTTTGATTTGTCCTTTGTTCTATGGGTTGGGGCTGCTCTTTCCTGGCTTTTTTTGTGAGGGGTTCCCAAGCCCAAATTGTTGCATCTTTTGTTTGAGCTTATGCTTGATTTTAACGACATATTGATAGGCCGCACCCAAGGACGAGATGTCCAAAAATTCCATTTCGGTCTGGATGTATTTATGCAGAGCACTGCGATACTTGACCACTAGATGTCGCTCTGAATATTTGATACCCAGCTTGTTGTGCAAGGTATGGAAGATATTTGTGAACTCTGACACTGCTTGGTCTCTTTCTTTCCGTAGTGTGGTCCATTTGGTATACAAGTCATCATAACTTTCGACAGGGTAGTATTTTTCCTTAATAGAATCCCTGAAGGATTCCTAGGTGGCCACAATTGTAAATAATGAGGGTTCCTGTGTTTTCTTCATCGCTTACCTCCAGACCCATTTACAATGGAGTTCACCAAGCCTTTTATAGGCTTCATTACATGCAATCCATGGACACAATACCACCGGCTACCCAAAAAACATGGACCCAAAAAACCACATGCTTTGACCTAAAAACCAGATTTAACTCATTAACTCTTTCACTGAGTCAAGGTTAACCCAACATACATGCCCCCCCACATATTCAATCTACCTAAATCTACGTCTAGACTTTTCATAGGTGACCTGGTAAACCAGGGGTATGCATGTCTATCCAGTTCTTACAAACATATGCTCATTTACATGCAATCGATTATTGTTACAATTCCAAAGTAAATATAAAAAACAATTCCCACGGTGACTCAA
>JASDQU011104923.1:18952-30387 GCA_032191745.1 Picea mariana
CAATGAATTTGAATATGGTGTAAGAAGATGAAATGTATGAAATTGAATTATCTTTCTAAATATACAACTTTTATTCATATACATTGTGAATAAATATGTCAAATTTGATTTTTTCTAACAGTGGTATCTTATTTTTCCAACAAAATATAAGGTTGTTGGCACAGGGGCAGACCCAAGGTTCAACGCTTCAACAACACACCAACAAAACCCTAACTACCAGCCCTTTCGGCAACACATGTGAAGTAGATGAAGTCTCACCCAAGGTAGAGGTGGAGGGGGTTGTACGACTCAGGTGTCTACAACCAAGTTGGGACACAGATCTGTGATCACAACACTTAATAGAGCACTTAGACAACAATATGCATTAGTTCTTGAATCTCATTCACATCACAGATTAAATCCTTATTACATATCAGTGCAATAATAATAAATATCAAGCACTTCCAATCACTTAACACGCAGCATACATTTAGATCTAGCATTCAGTCATCTTTAAGAACTAAGCAACAACATCATATGCATTCATCATATATTATAACAACAACACTAAACATAAATCACATCGTACAAAGCACATCAAGACACATGATATACGTGGTTCACCCCAGTGTGGGGATACATCAACCAACTTCTTCTTCTTCTTCTATTAGTCTTCAATCTTCTTACATTCATCTGATCCCGTGCACAAAGCCATAGATCCAAACTCCGCAGAGGACATGAGATCTACGCACTGTGCGCCAGATCCTCCTTCCCAAAACAATTCAAGGCACAGAGCCAACTCCTTATTAGCATAGAGCGTTACTTTACACAGTCCTTTTGCACAAAGAAACTTACAACTTCTTGCACTAAGCCAATATCAACTAGTAGATCGTAGTTCTTACATTGCCTAGCTACTTATTTATACATTTACAAGAAGGCCTAATCATGTGTAAACCCATGGGCCGACATCCCATAACCCATTACATAAACCCTAGAAAACCCTTTGCTGGGTCCACAAGTCTGAAAAATACGTGATATCCCACGTTCTCAGCTCTGCCTGGCGCTCTGTCTTCGACCAACTTGTCAAAGTCCCAAAAATGGTCAAACACGACCAATGTTTCCTCAAAACTTGGTCAAGGGCCAACATGCCCCAAACACTCACCCGTGACTCATCCCGAGTCACTCAGATCTGGGAAACGCTGCTTCAAAGGCCTTGAGCTTAGCTCGAGCTTCCTCGACCTTCTGCTTCACCAGAGCCTCCTTCTTGGCGAAATCCTAATCACTTGCTCTGTAACAGACCCTTCCAAGCACCCTTCCACTATCACAACCACTTGGTCTAGCTGCGAGCCTTGTCCTTCAATCTCTTCAAAACTCGTGCAGGATTTGTCCTGCACTGGATGTAGTCTTTGTGTAACCTCCATGACTCTCCTCTGTATGGTTGTAACATGCTGTTGGACTCCGTGTTGCTCCTGTGATCTCTTCATTTTCTCAACTACAGTGAGTGACTTCATCTGTGCCTAGACGGTGGAAGTCTTCTATTAGGCCTCCTGTAGTTGTGCTTCTAGTTTCCTCAGCTTCGGATCTTCTGCAAGGTGTTCGTAGGTCTTCGCACTTCGATCACTTAACTACTTACATTCTAAGGCGAGGGTCCTGATCCTTCCAACTGCTCTCTTGTAGGCTTCCTCCCTTTGATCGCACACTTCTTGTAGAGTGATCGACATTGCTTGGAGCTCTAACTCCATTACCCTTGCTTGAAGCTGCTGAGTGGCCTTAGCGAGCTTCCCCACTTGAATCTCGGCTGACTCTTCTTCCTCCTGTCCTAAGCCTGACACAGATCGAAGTGTATTAGTCACCGCTTCTTTGACCACAGTCTGCTTTGCGAGCAAGTGGTATTTTTCCTTTTGTATCATTGCTTTGTCCTCCTTGAACATCGCCCGAATTTCATCCTTCTCCTTCTCGTAGGCGGTTACACAGGACTGCACAACTCGTAGTTTCTCCACGATCTCCTCATTTTCTTTCCTTAGGGATTCTATAGCTTGTTCCTTTTCTTCATGGACTCGATGAAGTTGAGCCTTTGTTTCATATGCTAGCCTTTGTAATTGGGTGGGCTCATCCCCCAATTCTACAATCTTCGACGAAGAAGGCACATTAGGTATTGCACAACTCAAATGGATAGCTTGTTGTATCTCTTTCAACTCCTTCTCAATTCTTTCATACAACATTTCCTGCTTCACTCAATGTCTCTGTAAGATATCATCTGAAGTGTCCTCCACAACTGCGATGATTAGACTGACATCATCCTCTGTGAGCACATTCTTCGACTAGGGTTTATTGGCATGGGTCTTCTTTCTTACCGAAGGTTTCTTTGGAGAGTCCTTCCTTTTCTGTGAAGCCTCTGTTCCAATAGGGGGATCCTAAGGCAGTGTAGCTTCAGCTTTGTATTGATATTCTCCTTCGTCCCATCCTTCTTCTTCGTTTACTTCGTCTCCTCATCCTCATGCAGGTGATTTAGGCACACTGTCCTTCAAGGCGCTGTCAGTCTCTATGTTTTGCACTTCCTCCTTTTTCTTCTTTTTCTTCTCGCTAGCCTGTCCATCATGATCGACCCAGGTGACCAAGGGACTTCCGATGATGTCAGGTTCAAAGAGTTCTACATATTCCACCAGTACAAGGAACTCTGTTGGCAATTCTTTGGTGATATCCTCCATATATTTGTCGATCAGCTTATAATAGGACTGTAGCTCCCCCTTACTCTCATCCCTACGCCCAGTGATGTAGATAAAGTGTCGATCTGCACAAAACTTCACTAGTGGTCTGTACTGGTGCAATGTGTTCGGTGTCATTCATGGAAACTCCTCAATATCATGCTTCAGCTGCTGGTAGTAGGCATGGAAAATAGCATTCGACTGCCACTGCTTCAACATGTCATTTGTATACCACAAGGTGGAGAACCTTGTGGTCAACGGCTTCAATGGCTCAACTTCTGGAAATGTCGCTCCTTCCGGCATCTGCCAAGAGACAAATGCGATCAGTATAAGTAACCAACTTAAATGGAATTCATAGCCTTGATCATAGTCCTTCTCGAGCTCGTTGACGAGGAAACTCACCCAGTTCATTTGCATTCCTTCTACGCACTTCTTGCGAGGTCTACTATGAATCCCGTGACCTGCGTGGGATGGTTCTTTCTGATGATCTTGCCAGCTATAAGCTGACAAGCTAGGTGCACTGTGCCATCCTGGATGGAGGTTACCTTGTAGCCTCACTTTCCCTTTTCTACATCACCATAATCCTCCTTTATGCACTTTGCCATGGAACGATCTGAAGTCTTCCTTGGGTAGAACTACTGAGGGTTTGGTCCCTGCATGCTCAGTCTTGTAGTGAGGTGGATCAGTGTTGGATCCACAGTGGCACGCCTATCGATCCATAGATATCCTCTGTGATAGCACGACAGGAGGAGTTTAACGTAGGTGTTAACCTCCTGATGTCGGCCAAAGTGAGGGATCTTCATCACGTTCAGTATCGTTGACTGTGCAATCTCTTTAATCAACGACTGGGAGACTATGCATGACTTCTTCCCAGTCATATTCATCAAATACCTATGTGACGTGAGCATCGCATAGTTCTTCATGTCCCAGAGGTTGAAGTCATCATTCTTCAAGGCTGGGATCTGTCCTAACTGGGGTCCAACTACGCATATCCCCTTCGGGATGTATGCAGTGATCAACGTGTACTCAAAGTCATGTGGGATACTATCATGGCTAACTGTGCCAGCCAAAGGTGGTATATAATCTCCCAAGACTGATGGGATCTGCTTCGCGTTAGCTAGATCATCGCGATGCTTGCTTCACTTCTCAGTCGTAGATCGGCTAGAACGATGTGTAGTCGAGGGGGATTCTTGCGGGCCC
The DNA here is from genome assembly GCA_032191745.1 of Picea mariana. NCBI lineage: Eukaryota > Viridiplantae > Streptophyta > Pinopsida > Pinales > Pinaceae > Picea > Picea mariana. The sequence goes on from JASDQU011104923.1 coordinate 22,837, forward strand.
CCAGTCGATGACGCATGTATTCCTACAGACATAACTCTCTCAGCCATGAGGTCCACAAGAATCTCCTTCATAGACTTCTCTAACACGCTATGTGCACCCAACATTCACACTTGAAACCAAATAGCTCGGGTGGGTGAACGAACAAGAGAGGTAATCAAGCGGATGGCCAGGTCTAGAAATCACAGTGCGAGATACAATCGATTCTCTATTAGCTTTGATAATCACAGGTGGAAAAAGTGGTCTCGGCGCAGCGTCAGACAGATTAAATAAGAAAGTGTCGTAACATATTCCTCCAATGGGAAGGAATGCCTCAATCAATACGAATCAGTCCATTAGGGTGCAGTCTCAATGGTCTATTCACTCATAACTGCATTTTCTAGCTGTTCTGGGGAATTATTCTAACGGTCGGGGCGCCTCCAATGGTCATATAGCTTCACCATGGCGAAGTCCCATTTTGCATGGTTCTGCTATTTCGGCAAGGTTCAGATCCTGCAAACCTACCTTTTGTGAAGTCCTCCTTTTGTTTTCTGTATCTTTCTTCTTATTGAGCTTCTTGGCCTTCTTTCTTGTGATATGAATCTTTGGGTTCCTCTTTCCATTCTTATTCTTATCTTATATGAGCATAGTGACTTTGCGTTGTTGATGTTATTTCAAAGGGTTCAAAGGTAATACCTCTTCTCTTATTAACTCCAAGGTAGGTATTTTTCTTTCTTGCATGGATAGGTTCTTCAAGACTTCCTGCGTTCTTTCAACTGTGACAACTACTTCTCTTTCCTTCTGCTGCTTTGACTTATCCTCTTGTTCTTCTATTAGTTGCTTTATTTTTCTAGCTATGAGATCCTTTAGTTCTTGCTTTTTCTGTTCTGCACCTTCCTCCTCTACTTTCCTTCTGATCTGATCTTTCTCAATCCAACTCTTTCCTAACAAAAGAGGAAAATGGGCGTTGTTCTCAACAAACCTAATAACTTCAAATTATTCTTGAGTCGATGTTTCATGAGAAACCATAGGTACATTAGTAACTCTTCCACATAGGGTTATCATCTTTCCTTTAAACAAGCCTATCCTTCCCAATGAACGTACCATAGAAGGCTTTCCCAAAATTTCCCGAGTGCTTTCTGGCATGATGTTCACGTGTATTTCTTCATCTAATACACAGTCTATGTCGAAGTCATTTATTCTTGTAACCATGCGCTGATTTTCTTTCAGGATCTCTGGTAAACTGATATCTCTATGGTCATCCATTACTTATTTTAACTGTATTAACATAGTCTCAGACTCTTTTTCTGTAAGATTCTTTAACATATCCTTAGTCTCTTGACCTTCTTTATAGTTTTCTTGTTTCATGTTCATCTTTTCAACTTTAGAAATCATCCTTGGGCAATCCTCAACCTCATGACCAATAAATTTACAACAAAGACAAATAGGACCTGTACCAGGGCATTCCTTAGCAATATATCTCGGTCTTCTGATGTTATAACACAATGTTAATCCTCTCTTTCTTTTAAACGATCCCCAGGCTCTCCTATACTGCGCACTGGGATCACAGTGTTGGACCTGCAATCTACAAAAATTCTTTCTAGGTTCCTGCATCCACTTATTAGTCCAAAAATTATTTCTATGCATAGGAATAACATATCTTTCTTTATTTCTATCAAATTTATCAAGATCAACTCTTTCTTCTAAATGTGCCCTAGATTTCAGACTAGGACAAAATCTATCAAACATACCTAGATTCATACTTTCGAAGAAAAAATTTCCACTTATCTTACCTTTACCAGAGCAAAAATCTTTAAGATCTTACCTCTTTTCTTCAGATCAGGTTTCTTTCTTAGCACAAAGCTTCACAATTTCAGTAGAATACTGTGCACTACAACAACAGATCTATGCACAGAGCTTTATCTTTTCTTTAGTTCCCAACAATCACAGTTTCAGGTCTCGACAACAAAACCATCTGTTGGCACAGGGATAGACCCAGGGTTCAATGCTTCAACAACGCACCAACAAAACCCTAACTACCGACCCTTTCGGCAACACCTGTGAAGCAGATGAATTCTCACCCGAGGTAGAGGCAGGGGGGGTTGCAGGACTCATGTGTCTACAACCAAGCTAGGACACAGATCTGTGATCACAACACTTAAGATCACTTAGACAACAATATGCATTAGTTCTCAAGTCTCATTCACATTGCAGATTAAACCCTTATTACAGATCAATGCAGTAATAATGAAGATCAAGCACTTCTAATCACTTAACACATAACATACATTCAGATCTAGCATTCATTCATGTTTAAGCACTAAGTAACAACATCAGATGCATTCATCATATATTATAACAACAACACTAAACATAAATCACATCGCACAAAGAACATCAAGACATAGGATATATGTGGTTCACCCCAGTGTGGGTCTCCGTCCACCAACTTCTTCTTCTTCTTATTTATTAGTCTTCAATCTTATTACATTCATCTTCTCCCATGCACAAAGCCACAAAGCCAAAATCCGCAGAGGACAGGAGATCTGTGCGCTTCGCGCCATATCCTCCTTCCCAAAATAGGTCAAGGCATAGAACTAACTCCTTATTAGCATAGATCCTTACTTTACATAGTCCTTTTGCACAAAGCAACTTACAACTTCTTGCACTAAGCCAATATCAACTAGTAGTTCGTAGTTCTTACATCGCCTAGCTACTTATTTATACATTTACAAAAAGGCCTAATCATGGGTAAACCCATGGGCCAACATCCCATAACCCATTACATAATCCCTAGTAAACCCTTTGCTGGGTCCACAAGTCTATAAAATACGTGAGATCCCTCGATCTCAGCTCTGCCTGGCACTTTGTCTTTGACCAACCTGTCGAAGTCCCAAAAATGGTCAAACATGACCAATGTTTCCTCAAAAATTGGTCGAGGGCCAACAAAGGTATATGTTTTTGTTCATGAAGGTGTTTAGTACCTTAACGATGGAATTTCATTCCAAAAACTTGTATACTGGTAGAGAATCCGTTTTTCTTGTGTCGTGTATGTTTTTGGAAATTTTCATATTAATTTTATCATTTTTTTTAAATTATCAAAGTCAACATATGCCTAAAATTACAACGTCTTTTGTTTGTGCAGGATAAGAGGGTCTTAACATGATCAAAACAATTTTTTTTTTTTTGATATCGTAGGTATTAGTCTCCTCTAGTGCCACATATAACTGATTTGATAAATGGTTAAGCCGAGAAAAAGTTATAGCAGAAATAAGAGAGATATGTATTCTAGGATTTTGATATATGTGAAGACAAAAATATATTAAAAATAGTAAACATTATCAATTTTTTTTAAAAATTATATATTTGAAATCTTCAGAGCTGACTCTATCTATTTCTATAGTTTCGTCAAAAAATGAATTATTTAGCCTATAGAAAAATAACGTCAAAGACAGAGATATAGAGGGGTATTCACAAAAATGGAGGTTTTTATCAATTTTCAAATCGAAAGACTAGGTTTGTCATCCCGAACCCAAATCCGAGCCAACCAAGTCGGCATACACCTCGTCAATCCTGCCCAAAAAAATTGAATTCAAAAGAATGCGTGCACGTTCTTAGGAGAACGCACATGCTCTAGGAACGTACACACGCTCCTAAAAGTCATTCCTCTACCCCTCCCTCCCTCCCCCTCTCTCTCTCTCCTACATCCACCCCCCTCTAACTCTCCCTCTCTACCCCCCTATATGTCTCCCTCTCTCTCCCTCACACTCCTATACATGGTAAKACYTAGACATAGCAGGACTTATACATCACAAGRCATGGAAATACGTAKACCTAGACCTTACATTGACATACCTCAGACTCTCAYAGCCACTCCCTCCATATCCCCCCCTCTTCCMCTCTTYCTCTCTTTCTCTCTCCCTTTTCCCATWTTTCCCTCCCTCCCCTCTCTCTTCCACYTCTCTCCCACCYTTTCTCTATCTCCTCRTTGTTAGTCTCARTCTCACTCTCTCTAACCCTCTTTCTCTCTCTATTCCCCCTCTATGTCTCCCTCTGTGTCCCCCCCTTCCTCTCACTCTCTCTCTACTCCCCCTTCTATGCCTCCCTCTCTGCTTCCCTTCCTCTCACTATCCCTCTCTCTACCCACCCTCTTTGTCTCCCTCTACCTCCCTCTCACACTTTATCTCTACCCCTCCTCTTTGTCTTTCTCTCTCCCTCTCCCACACTCTAAAAAACTCACTCTCTACCTCCCCTCTTTTTCTACCTCTCTCTCCCTCCCACACTCTAAAACACTCACTCTCTACCTACTTTTGGCCCTTGGTCATGGAAGAAAGCGAAGATTAAATAAGAAGAAAGACAAAGTACGAACTGCACGGGAAGCACACAAATCGAGGAAGGGTTGAAGTGGCTAAAGAAGCATAAAAGAAGGAACGAGGTAAAGGAGAAGCAAGCTGTTGAAAGAGAAGGTCAAGGAAGACAAAGCAACAAAGAAGATGGATCGCGGACAACTCAACAAGCAGAAAAAGACACCAACAGGTGCTTTGGAACACTTCGCGGAAGAGAAGGAAAAACAGGCTGGGGAAGCCCTAAAAACATAGTTCATGTGGACCTAGGGTTTGGATCTGGGGTTTTGACAGCTAGACTTCGGTCTAAGGTTGTCCAAGAGTCATGTAATGTATAAATAAAGGTCTAGAAGAGTTGAGAGGGTGGTTACCACTGTTGTTGATGAGAGAGATATTGAGATAGAAGTATTGTGGTTGTAAAGCATTATGTATTCTGGATCTTCAACTGGTACGCAGATCAACCCTCCAGCTGGGTGTGCAGGGAGGGGAGATATAGAGAATGAGAGAGAGAAAAATCTGCAGCTAAGTGCATAGATATAACTATATGTTTTCATCTAATATCTCAAGAAACACAGTTCTATGGATGTAGCTCAAGGGAGAGGGCGAACCACGTAAATCTTGTTGTTCTTTGTGGTTGATGTGTGTTATTTGTTGTTTGTTATACTTTTATTGCATGGATGTTTTCCCTATTGATGATAGAAGGTATAAGATAACTTTGCGAAGCTAAGTAGGAGATTGTTAAGGAATCTCTAGGTTGCATTGCGTCATTGTTCTGGATTCACTTTGCATTTTCTCTGGTTGTAGACACCTGTGTCCTTCAACCCCCTATTGCTACTTCTGGTGAGACTGCATCTACTTCACAGGTGTTGCCGAAAGGGCCAGTAGTTAGGGTTTGTTGGTGTGCTATTAGATCTTCCGACTACTCATTTATCTTTTCCTTTCAAGATGAATCCTTATTGGATCCAGGATTTAAGTTTTGAGAATCTGGTTAAATAGCTTTGGAATGATCTGAAGTACTTGGGTGAAATATGGAACAACATAGGCTTATTTGGAAGCTTAAGGATCTCAAGATTCAGACTAAAGTTTGGTTGAAGGAGAGGAAATTATGAACAAAATCACACATAAAGAATCTAGAAGAAGAAATTACATAATGTATCCATAAAAATTCCACTAGAAAAAATTGGATGGCCCAAGAATATTTAGTGAAGGAATTAGAATCAGTAAGAAATAAGATTCTTCTGGAAAAGGAGGAATACTGGAGGCAACGGAGTAGGGATATTTTTCTACAAAGTGGAGACAATAACACAAATTTTTTCCATAATTTTGCAAACTATAGAAGAATAAGTAAGCACTTATGGGATATTTTGGATGAGTCCAAGGGTGTTGTCTCAGGGCCGGAGAACATTAAAAAGGAAGCAATTAAGTATTTTAAGGAGATGTATAAAGAATGGTATCCTCCCTCATCTAATGAACAAGTTAGGGTTGATGCACTTTTCAAAAAAATGGTGACTGAAGAGGAAGCACGATCCCTCAATGAGTCGATTAAATTGGAGGAGATGAACATATTTTAAAGAAATTTAAGTCGGACAGGAGCCCGGGGCCCGATGGATGGTCAATAAAGTTCTTTAGCCATTTCTTTGAAATAGTGGGGGGAGATCTTCTGGAGATGGCCGAAGAAGAAAGAATTAGAGGCAAAATAGTGGGAGGTTTAAATGATACTTTCATTGCATTAATACCAAAAGTTAACAAACATCAATGTTTTGGTGACTTTAGGCCTATTTCACTCTGTAATTTATGCTACAAAATCATCTCTAAAGTAATAGAAAATCTCATCAAACCTTTGCTGTCTAGATCAATATCTAAAGAACAATTGGGTTTTCTTCAGAGGAGAAGAATACATGATGCTATAGGTACTGTGCACGAATGTCTTCATAGTATAAAAAAGAAAAAGTCAAAAGCATTAGTATTGAAGATTGATCTGAAGAAAGCATACGATTGCATTAGCTGGGATTTACTGAGGATGATACTTCTTTAGATTGGAATGGGACTGGAGTTGACAGAGTGGATTATGAGTTGTGTAATGTCTACCTCCTATTATGTATTGATAAATGGGGAACCGACTGATTTCTTTAAAAGTGGGCGGGGGCTCAGACAGGGATGTCCCTCTCCCCGTTATTGTTCATCCTTGTTATGGAGGGTTTAAGCTTATTATTAAATGAGAAGAAGATGGAAGGAAGACTTTTAGGGGTGAAAGTTTCCAGAACTATTAAAATTCTACATGTTCTTTTTGTGGATGACGTGGTGATTATGTCGAAGGCTGGCGCAGAGGAATGGATGGAGATTGACATGTTACTTAAAAATTTATGTTCAGCTTCTGGATTGATGATTAATATTTCTAAATCTATAGTACTTCAAGTAGGATTATCGGAAGAGGATCTAAGACCTTTCAAAGCACTTTTTCCTTTCAAATTTGAGGACTTAGAGGCGGGGTTTAAGTACTTAGTGTTTTTGGGAAAAATACCCTACGGAATAGCAAACTAGGGTCAGACTTGCATGCAGATTTTGACCGAAAAGAAGTTACTTTTTAACCTACAACCCAAGATTTAAACCCCTCTTTCACAGTAAATGCATGGAAAAGGACCACCAACCTTATTACCGGCGTTCGATGTAGATCCTCCATTGCGCTTTGATCACTTTCTTGCGCTGCTCCTTCCACAGATGACCTGCACTTAAAACAAATAACAACTATGCATGCATGCTACTTCTCTACTCAAAGGTTAGAAATCAAGCATAAATTAACCAAACCATAGACAATTCATGCATTGGGACGGGAAAAGTATTCTTTTATTACTGAAAGTGAATCAACTTACAAACAAAGCTGAGACCGGCCATCAGTCCTTGAACCTGATCCTGGGCTCCTCTTCTTCTGTCCTCCAACTGCTTTGTGTTAAATCTCCTTTGTTATGAGGAAATGCTAAAGGGTTGGGACAATGGATTACGTAAATGGGCAAAGTTTCTTCGCTATATTTTTTCCTCCTCCAAATGGTACCCCTACCCCTTCTTTTATAGGCTAGAAGGAGCTAGGGTTTTGGACGAACCCTCAGCCATGCATGGCCGGGAGTTTCAGTTAACTGACCCATATCTTTTTGTTTCGTCGACAACTTTCTTTTTTTCGTGCTTTGTTAGGTACACGCTGCCTGTAGTGAGTCAGCCAGCGTGCGCACGTGTGAAG
>JASDQU011104924.1:575-12275 GCA_032191745.1 Picea mariana
TAGCTAACCTGCAAAACAACGAAAATAGCATAGCTGTGACGTCATACATCTTTAGAACTCTTATTTGGACCTTGAATGTTGTGACTTTGTCCTTTCTTTTGATTGGTGATGAGCTATTGATGAATTTTGATTGATTGGTGTAAAACGTTGGCTCCTTTCCTTTCATTTTGACTTGTTGACAAAGCTTGACGTCACACTGCAACTAAAGTAACATAGGGCTGACGTCATACTCCTTTTTCTTTGGCTTATACCTGCAACGTTGTGATAATTAGCAGCCCTTTTGATTGGCATTGAGTTATTGTTTATGTTCCTAAGCTAATTGACAAAACGTTTTGGCTCTTTGTCATCTGTTTCACTCTTTGATTCAGCCCCACGTCATACCTATTGTAGCAACATTATATAGTGACGTGGCAGCATAATATATGAGCTTGATTTGACACATTTAATGCATTGATAATATGATACATGGTTTAAATTGCACACATTGAATGTTGTTTGTCCTTTATGCTTTTATTGGGAAGTGATATTGCTTTATTAGCCATCATTGACTTCGTCAATAATAGCATCTATTAATTGCTCATGTATTAGAGATAGTCATTGGTTTTATGAAGTACTAATCCACTGCAAGCATACTCTAGTTTTCTTTGTCTTTGTCTCGCAAGCAGGTACATTAGCAGTGGTTATATCTTGGTGACTATCTTATATCGGGCATCAATCTGTGGAAGGGTTTTCCCTTTGACTTGGTCTTTATTCATTAGCCTTCATTTATCCAGATTGACTTGGGGACGTCTCCCTTGGACTTGCCCTCCTAAATAGAAAGAGCTCCCCATCGAGGTGACAGTGGGTGGGGAAGCTCCTGTTACGCCGGTTTCAAAGCCCTTGGCCCTTTCCTACAAACCGTGCGATAACATGGCCTTCAACGCGTTCCTTAAAGCATGAAAGAAATAAAGAATGGCAAGAAGATGGGCTTGGAAAAAGTCCATCGCAAACGAAGGTGCCACACACCCTCTACAAAGCACTCATAAATGAGATAATACGAGCCCTTGTATGTCATGAAACTCAACGACCTATGAAGTCTAAACCCCTTCCACATCATCACCCATTACATAACCTTGAAAGGCCATCCTTCAAAGCATCCCCTACTTAAGGGCTTTGGTCTACCCAATAGGACTCCTATGACACCCCTCCCATACTTAAACTTGGTCAATTGTATAGGGTTTTGAGCATTTGTTTAATTTGATGAGGTAGTTTTGATGCACATGTTTAGGTGCCTTGCTTATTAGACATGGTTTATACTTGTCATGATATCTTTGACTTGAGATATTTGGAGGGCGTACCCTTTTGTTTTGTAGGACCTTGCTTGGTGGCCAGTTTTGGGAGAACAAGCCTAGCTTGGACTTCCATGGGGCAAGAAGCCCACAGGATGGAAGCCTAGGGCTTGCATGCCAGATGACAGAGACGTGCCTTTGGAGGCCTAGAAGACATCATGATGGACCTAACCTAGCCCCTAGCACCCAAACGACTTGCCTAGGAGAGGAAAAACATCACCTCCTTGAGGGTTGACGTCATGAGGGGGCTAGGGTTTGGTGGTGATGGAGTTGCACATTGACACTTGGCATATTTTTGCCGGATGAGGCATGGAGAAGGATTAGCACGTGATGAGAAGGCTCAAAGAGCTCCAATGAATTCCACATCTTCTCCAACAACTTGCTTAAGTGCCAAAACGTCCCCTAAAGGGGTGACGACATCTTACTTTGCGGTTTCTTTTGTGCAAAAGTGAATTTTAAAGATCAATTGTTTAATATTATTTTGATGCAAGGGTTAAGATAAGGGTTGTTGACCCCTTATCTTATGTTTTACCCTTGCTAAGTGGACAAACTATGAGTTAGACATTTTGTATAAATAGAGATCATGTGAATCGCATTTTTAACATAACTCTCCCATTGTGAGAAGTATTTGGCTGAAATTTTCGCTACCCTTGGTGATTATGGTGTTTCTCTCTTGTGGAATGTCTTTTGGTGAATGTCTCTTGGTGAATGGATAAGGAGGAGTGGTGCATACCCCCTAAAGGCTTGCTCTCTTGACTCTTGGATGAATTTTGTATGGTAAACTAGGGTTTGTTATCTCATTTCTTGGATTAGGTAAAGAAAAATCTGCACATGTTATTTCTTTCTTGCTTATTTTGGTTATTGTGGTGGAAACCCTAGGGAGGAGTATGTTGGATACACCCTTCATCTTTTCTTTGTCTTCTTGTTAAATTTATAAGTCTTTTCTTGAGAAAGGGTTGCTAGGAGGAATACGAGTGTGTATATCCTCCTAGATTTACCCTAAGTTGGTTGGCATACCCTAGGGAGTAAGAGGATTTACACCCCTAGAGTTGTTGTTGATCTAACTTGTGCTTTAAAGACCCCATTCACCCAATTTTAAAGGCACTAATCTGAATATTTTTGCATTGGAGAAGTAAAATAGTGCATTGGGAAACATGATTTCTTGCCATATTAACTTTTTGCAATTTGGGTTTTGTTCCTTGTCCCTAGGGCACCTCTTAGCCACTAGGGCGTCCCCTCTAGAGGGGTATTGTTTGCTGCTGTTACAAACATTCATCTTCAGCCATTAGGGCTGTAGAAACCCTAATCTAATTTCTTCAATAACTCTTAAATCAACCACTAAAAGTTGCTCAAAGTTTGCACACATAAACTACTAGTCCTAGCGCACTTTTTGGAAAAGTTTGGGGGAGTTTTAGTGACTGATGTTCTTGCTGTAATAAGTTGTTTGTTACAGCCATAAGGCTGATTTATACTGCTGCAGAAAGTGTTTACAACAGCCTTACCTTTTCATGCTAGTATCTTGGTCTTTAATCTTGAGTTTCACTAGTGTTTAGCTAGTTTATCTCTTGCATCTTTCACTTGATTTCTAGCATTTGTTTAGCAGCTTATTGTGCCATCTCATTGCTGATATATATTGTTACTAACAGATGCTATTAGGGACAGCGAGCTTAACTTGTTTTTCCAATTGATATATTGCATTGTATCTTGGTTTTCCTTGTGTCTCGGGTAGGTATTATATCTTTGCAGGTCACTCAAGGCTTTGGCAACCTCAAACAACCCTCAAGACTCATTACCAAGCTCCCTTTTCCATCTAGAAACTTGAGCTTTAGGGGCATCCGTTCATACATCACATTTTCCGTCTCAATTCCCCCTAGGGTCACCGGGATTCTCCCCTTGAGGTGACTACCTCACCTCAAAAGTGACAAGAACACCTGCCTAAGGTGACAGTGGGTAGGTGCTCTCTAAGTTGTCGCCATTTTGGTGGTTGGGCTAGGGTCACCAGGATTCCCCCCTTGAGGTGCTTACCTCACCTCTAAAGTGACGGGAACACCCTCCTAAGGTGACAGTGGGTAGGTGCTCTCTAAGTTGTCGCCATTTTGGTGGTTGGGTAATGCTTTTCCCAACCTACAACTTGTGCGATAACATTTTGGCTCTGTTGTCGGGGAGGATTTTGAATCCTCTTTCGAACCCTAAAGACACTTTGGCAAGCTATCCCAAAGCCTTTTCCCTAACTTGTCTGGCGACTCCACCCAAAGGACGTTCTCTTTTCACCCTTGATGAGCTCTTCTTGAAGCTCATCTGGCAACTCCACCTTCCAAGAACCCACCTTACCCCTTTCCATCCTTTGATGAGCCTTGATCTCATCTGGCGACTCCATTGAGGTGTCTTTTCAATCAATGGAAATATGGCACCATGGGATGAACCCTCATCTAGAACTTGTTACACCTCAAAGAGGAAACTTCTACAAATGGAAAAGGAAAAGGCTGCTAATAAAGCTGCTGAGGAAATGATGAATTCAATAAAAGAGTTATTTCCTGCCAAAGAACTAGCCCTTGAAGATGAAGAAGTGCTCAAAGAACAGACATATGAAGAAAGTTACCAAGAAGATCTCGATGAATTTTCTCATGTTGAAGATCCGGACGAGACATTTGATGAAGATGAAGTGCTCATATTTGCTCTTCCATTTGATGAAGACATCCAGGCCTTTGTTCCTCCTACACATAAGGAAGAGAACATGATGAGTTGTGATCCTTTCGAAGATCTTGATGATACTTTATTCCATGACTTCAAAAGTGAAGAATTATTGAAGGAAACCTTGGATACGATAGATCCTCTTGAAGAAAAGAGAACAAAGCACTATGCACTAAGGATCAAGCCTCTTGTGATGAAGAGGCGATGAAGGGGCATGTCCATAAGAAGAAAGAAGAATTCTGATAAAGCGCAACATATTGAGGCACCGCTATCTTTTCTCCTACTTGATGAAGGCGAGGTTGTCCAACCTTGCTCTCCTCTTGTTCATGAAGTTGAAGAAGAAACTAGCCTCAATGAATAATTTGAAGACCCTGTTAAAGCCGCCCCAGCCTTTTCTCTTCCTGCACACAAAGACAAAGAGATGGTCATTTTCAGTCATGCTGATGATCTTATGAAAGAACCTTTAGATATGGTTGATGAGCATATAGACACTTTCATACAAACTGGGAGACGCAGATGGGATTTGGGTTGTTTCATTTTTTACGGAGATCCTATCTACGACATTGAAGGCACCTCTCGGATAAAGGATACATAAAGCATTTCTTCAGAGGATTTTTTTTATAGCCGGATGGCCCATATATGTGCCAACCTGATGATGATATGGTTACAGATTTGTTCCGTCCATTCGAGGATGACCCGACGCAGCATTTTCAAGATGATTTTCAGCCATCCCTTGTGAGTCATGATGCAGATTTGTTTTGTGAGGATTTTCAGCCATCATACTCAGACTTAGATAGACACCAGGTCATGGCCAGCCCGGGGCACTCCAAGGTCCACACTACCAAACAAAAGTACTTTCATGTTGAGACCTTTGGTGGGGATTTGAAAATAAAACAACATTTCCTAAATCCAAGGGAGGATTTTTTCTCTAGACATGAGGTTGTATCTTACCCCATTGCCCCTTGTTTGGGAAACCAACAGGTTTTCATGGGATCTCTTATCTTTTCTCAACCTTCAGGGAGCAGTGATTTTCTAAGTGGAGATGAAGATGAGTCGTCGTTTACATATGGTAGCCCTCTTCAGAGATGGATTGATCAAGCTTGTGGCTACACTTTCAGGCAGGATGATCAAGCTGATGGTTTCTCTTTCCAGCAGGATTTCCTCCCTCCCACCCATCTCCAYGAGTTTTATTTCATGATCGATTATATGTGTATTTATACTCATGATTATTATGCGCTTGACTTATCTTTGTTGTATTACATGATTAAGCACAAGGGATATACTTTGATGAGATGATCARTTGGTTGCATTGGATGTATGACTTCACCTGACATCACCCATCACCTGATCTTCAAGGCCCGTGCCTCAGGTAAGTAGGTAGKTCATCTTGCTTTCCTTGCATTTGCATATTGATTGCTCATGTTGGTTTAGATGCATTTCATATTTCATTTTTCTCTACTTGCATACCAATTTCATGCTTAGTTTAGGAATTTTTGAAAAAATGCTAAAATTTTCTTTTCTAGATTAGTTTCATTTTTTGTTTTTATGTATATGGACAAAGGGTGATAGAACCACCCTAGAATTGATGGTTTTTTTGTTACAGTGTAGGCACAGGTCTACCAGGAGATGTTGCGGTTCTCATGCACTCTACGGCGAGCACATGTCCCCAAGTAGGAGCCAAATGTTATCCCTATTTTGTGGGATAAGTAAGGAGATCATGTCTCGAGGCCCTCAACGTGCAGACATGGAATGTCGAGAAACTACATGACCAGCAATGTCCACTTGCACATACGGAATCCCAGTCTATCACCACCTTTTGATCCATTGTCATCGCATCCACCACACCAACTAGCTTCTGGAAGGCAGATGGGTCTTGCTCCATGCGATACAAGTCAAGTACTGTGGTAGGTAATCACCCTAATATTTAAGGCATTTGAACATGTTGTATTTAAGCTGCTTTTGATTATAGAACGCATGCTTGGACATTATGCCTTTGACCTTGTTTCACCTTGGTAAGTGTCATAGATTTCCTAGTAAGTGGCCAACCTTTGGGAAAGGTTTGTGACTGGGGGTCCCTTGAGGGCTTATCGTACCATTCACAACCATACTTACCACTTTCCACTCGTTACACTCCCATCATATTGTCCTCTTCTAGGTCCTTTGACTTTAGTGACCCAAGAAGGGCATGTACCTCGTTTCGTGGAAAGAAGGGGTTGAAGGCCCAAAGGGATTGTTGTTGGCTAAAAAGATAAAAGCCTAGATATAGACCTTCCAGATGCTTCGCCCAGGGATCCCCCGAGAAAGAAATGAAACGCTTCTTTGTAAGAAAAGGGGGACCTACAAAAATAAATGATAATGAATGCTTAAGGGGTTAGTTGGAGGATGGGAAGTCTCATCACGAGTCGACCTATCAAGATCGTGGGTATTTAGCGGTATGACATTACCATCATCTGGTCATCAAGATAGGGTAGTGGCTCTCAGTTACACAACTAAGAGAAAGGGGGTCTCATCACGAGCCAACCTTCTCATTTCCGCAAGGTACTTGTGAGTGACATTGTCATTATCCGGACACTACGCCGGGACAGTGGCCTTCAACTCGTTCCTTAAAGCGTGAAATAAATAAAGAATGGCAAGAAGATGGGATTGAAAAAGTGCATCGCAAACGAAGGTGTCACACACCCTCTACAAAGGCACCAATGAATGAGATAATATAAGCCCTTGTATGTCATGAAACTCAACGACCTATGAAGTCTAAACACCTTCCACCTCATCACCCACTACATAACCTTGAAAGGTCATCCTTGGGAGCATCCCCTACTTAAGGGCTTTGGTCCTACCCAATAGGACTCCTATGACACCCCTCCCATACTTAAACTTGGTCAATTGTATAGGGTTTTGAGCATTTGTTTAATTTGATGAGGTAGTTTTGATACACATGTTTAGGTGCCTTGCTTATTAGACATGGCTTATACTTGTCATGATATCTTTGACTTGAGATCTTTGGAAGGCGTACCCTTTTGTTTTGCAGGACCTTGCTTGGTGGCCAGTTTTGGGAGAACAAGCCTAGCTTGAGCTTCCATGGGGCAAGAAGCCCACAGGATGGATGCCTAGGGCCAGCATGCTGGATGACAGAGACGTGCCTTTGGAGGCCTAGAAGACATCATGACAGACCTAACCTAGCCCCTACCACCCAAACGACTTGCCGAGGAGAGGCAAAACGTCACATCCTTGAGGGTTGACGTCATGAGAGGGCTAGGGTTTGGTGGTGATGGAGTTGCACATTGACACTTGGCATATTTTCGTTGGATGAGACATGGAGAAGGCTTAGCACGTGATGAGAAGGCTCAAAGAGCCCCAACAACTTCCACATCTTCTCCAACGACTTGCTCAAGTGCCAAAACATCCCCTAAAGGGGTGACATCATCTTACTTTAGGGTTTCTTTTGTGCAAAAGTGAATTTTAAAGATCAATTGTTTAATATTATTTTGATGCAAGGGGTAAGATAAGGGTTGTTGACCCCTTATCTTATGTTTTACCCTCGTTAAGTGTACAAACTAGGAGTTAGACATTTTGTATAAATAGAGATCATGCGAATCTCATTTTTAACATAAATCTCCAATTGTGAGAAGCATTTGGATGAAATTTTCGCTACCCTTGGTGATTATGGTGTTTCTCTCTTATGGATTCTGGAATGTCTTTTGGTGAATGTCTCTTGGTGAATGGATGAGGAGTGGTGCGCACCCCCTAAAGGCTTTCTCTCTAGACTCTTGGATGAATTTTGCATGGTAAACTAGGGTTTGTTATCTCATTTCTTGGATTAGATAAGGAAAAATCTGCACATGCTATTTCTTTCTTGCTTATTTTGGTTATTGTGGTGGAAACCCTAGGGAGGAGTATGTTGGATACACCCTCCATCTTTGCTTCATCTTATTGTTAAGTTTATAAGTCTTTTCTTGAGTAAGGGTTGCTAGGAGGAATACGAGTGTGTATACCCTCCTAGATTTACCCTAAGTTGGTTGGCATACCCTAGGGAGTAAGAGGATTTACACCCCTAGGGTTGTTGTTGATCTAACTTGTGCTTTAAAGACCCCATTCACCCAATTTTAAAGGCACTAATCTGAATATTTTTTCATTGGAGAAATAAAATAGAGCATTGGGAAACGTGATTTCTTGCCATATTAACTTTTTGCAATTTGGGTTTTGTTCCTTGTGCACATGGCACCTCTTAGCCACTAGAGCGTCCCCTCTAGAGGGGTATTGTTTGCTTCTGTTACAAACATTCATCTTCATCCATTAGGGCTGCAGAAACCTTAATCTAATTTCTTCAATAACTCTTAAATCAACCACTAAAAGTTGCTCAAAGTTTGCACACATAAACTACTAGGCCTAGCACGCTTTTTGGCAAAGTTTGGGGGAGTTTTAGTGGCTGATCTTCTTGCTGTCATAAGTTGTTTTTTACAGCCATAAGGCTGATTTATATTGCTGCAGAAAGTGTTTACAACAGCCTTACCTTTTCATGCTAGTATCTTGGTCTTTAATCTTGAGTTTCACTAGTGTTTAGCTAGTTTATCTCTTGCATCTTTCATTTGATTTCTAGAATTTGTTTAGCAGCTTATTGTGTCATCTCATTGCTGATATATATCGTTACCAACACCTTCTATTAGGGACAGCAAGCTTAACTTGCTTGTCCAATTGATATATTGCATTGTATCTTGGTTTTCCTTGTGTCTCGAGCAGGTATTATCTCTTTGCATGTCACTCGAGGCTTTGGCAACCTCAAACAACCCTCAAGACTCATTACCAAGCTCCCTTTTCCATCTAGAAACTTGACCTTTAGGGGCATCCATTCATACATCACATTTTCCGTCTCAATCACCCTAGGGTCACCGGGATTCCCCCCTTGAGGTGACTACCTCACCTCTAAAATGACGGAAACACCTGCCTAAGGTGACAGTGGGTAGGTGCTCTCTAAGTTGTCGCCATTTTGGTGGTTGGGTCAGGCTTTGCCCAACCTACAACTTGTGCGATAACAGTCCTTAGCCCCCCTTATTCTGATTTCATGAGGGGTCAAGGGCAAGGGCCACCACCAAAAAATGAGTATTTTTATTCAATGTTTTTCCTTACAAAAGATATTGGGTTATCCGTCCTTTTCACTCTTTTCCAAAATACCTCTGTTTCTCTTGTCAAGGGGTTACAACAAATGTTCTTCAAGTTCCTTTTACAAAAAAAACCCAAGCTCTTTGATAGGGGTTACAATAAATGTTCTTCAAGTTCATTTTGACAATAAAAACCAAGCTCTTTGCTACAAAAATATTGATGGTAATACCATACCAGCCCAATAGGGGAGAAACATTAATGAAAACAAGCTTGCATTAATACTGACTCCCAAGGTCTCCCATTAGTATTCACATGTTATTCTTGATTGAGGGCATGTTTCAATATGAACAAAATAGAGTGAATCAACTCCCAAATGTGGGATACATGATATTAAAAAACAATTAAAAATATATTTTTTTTAGTTTTGTGTGACTTAGCATGGGCATGTAAGCTTGACTGTATGCTCATAAAAGTTTGGAGGAAGCTTTGTAAACTCCACAACAGACTATGCAAGTTGGGGGACTGACCTATCTGATAAGGGCTTCAGAACTGTAGTTGAATCTACCTCCAACTGTGTTGAATCACCGCTTGAGATATTATTTAAAGGATTACCATTCGGCACAGTATTGGTGAGGGTTTTTATCTTAAAAACGAGCCTGAAGCTATGGATTTGTTCACCAAATCTTCAACATGCAAGCTTCAATGGATTAGCAGCCTGCATCTGGCAGATCTATATAATGAGTGAACACCGCTGCAGGGATCTCCACGGTTGTAGTCTGTCGATTCTCGAGTACATAAAAGAGAAAGGTCACCCTGATTGAAAAGATTTGCACCACGCTTATCAAAAAAAAAAATCAACAATCTCGGTCAACCTTTGGCTGCATCATTATTTGCAGGTTTAATTAACAACCATAAGAATCTCTGGTTCCAAGTCCAAACTAGTAGCAGCTGTGAAGAAGCCTAGTGGCAGTTTCAATTTCTTTGATAGATTTAGAAGATCTTCTCAAAATGATTACGTAAACAATGAAAAAAATCCCATGCATTCATTATCACAGAGAGATTTACAGCCTCTAGTTTTTAAATTTAATGAGGGATTCACTGATGCATTAAAAAAGGCCTAAAGAACTATGCATTATAATGGCCTTCCAGATAACGATGATCTTCAAGGTTCAAGATAGCTTGCATTATGCTTAATACCACACCATGAAAATAAATCAAAACTCAGTATGCAACTCCACTGTGATTTTGTAGAGATGGACTAAAAGTCGCACAGTTTCAAGGACTCCTTCAAGTTATTGGTATCAAGAAGATTCAAACAAGCACGAGATCCATACATAATCCTCTCAACCTGATCATATGCAAGTGCAACCTCCTCCACTTGACTTGGCCATGTTTCTTGACCTCTGGTACAACATCAATGGCGTCTGCATGGGCTCTGCTATGTTCTTGGCAAATAGAATCCTGGTGATGCTCTCTAGTTGTTAGGTAGATCTGTGTGTAATAAATTGCAATAAATAGATTGAATTATTAATGCATGAACCTATGCATTGTGCCCACTTTCATATTCATATTCAGTCCCAAAAAAAACAAATTTTGTGCATATCAACACTAAAAATTTCATTGAACAAATCAATTTCATAGATCTGCTACATGATAAACTAGATCTATGCTCTTCTGGCTTGTGTCGACTTGCTTAACAAGCTAGATTTTCTTAATTTTTGTATGTGGATCTACCATGCTCGTCTTTATCTTTGTCGTTACACCTTAGATATGACATCGTGGATCACTAACATGAGGATCTACAATACCTCACCTTCCATGGATCACTACCATGGAGTTATCAAGCCCTTAAGACTCAAGAAGCTCGGATACCTAGGACCTCATGTGACTAAGAAACATCATCTATATTCAACTACTCAACCACTAAAGTCACACCCACTACCTTCGCAATGCCCTCTTCAACCATAACTAGCTCCAAATTCGAGATCAAATCCATCACAAACTCCTCCTCTAAAGAAACCACATTCTCCATCAAATTGAGGGGAAACCAATCCTCATTAACTTTGCTACTCTGGCTCAAAGCACCAATGCCAGTGAACTTGGCATTAAGTGACCTAACCACAACACACACAAAGCCACTAACTTCAATAAATTGCAAGGGGATAAATTTCGATGGAGGGGAATGATCTTGGGACTTGCTTCGGTGTCTATAACATTGTCCTACCTGAACTCCTATCTACGCTATGTCTCTATCAAAAACTAGCTCGTCATGGCACCTCCAAGACACATGCAACCTTCAGAAAACTCATCCTCCTGCTTTTTGCATCCTCCCTCTCTCTCGCATGATACAACCTCTCGTACCCTGCCCATACTGCCTCCCACGCCCTGCATCCCTCCCTCCATATAGATCCCTACACCCCTCACTCCTCCACCCGTGCTATCTCCCTCATGCATCATCGTGCTCCTATCTCTATCCATTGTTTTTCTCAAAACAAATCATTTAACATGAGGTTTGAAATTTTACAACCCAAGCTAATTTACCTCCAGGAGAGATACTCTCCAAGAAACATACGCAAGTAAAAGC
>JASDQU011104924.1:12475-29960 GCA_032191745.1 Picea mariana
TTATAACATAAGTGCACTTTATGAAATAAAGTCACTTTAATATTAGAAGGTTACTTTATAAAAAGTCACTTTAATAAAAGAGCCACTTTATTACAACTTTATAAAAGCCTATTACAAAGTCAAGTGCCTAGTAGTGTAAATACAAGGTCACTTCCGCATACAAGACAAAACATGCGGAGGACCTCCCAAGGTATAAAAACTAACAAGTCCAAAGCCTTCTACCTTGATACTTTACTTTAATTAAAGGAATTATTAAAGTAAAGTGTTTTTATCAATTAATTGAGTTTATTTAATGAAATGGTAAAAGTTATTAGCATTAGTGAATTAAATCTTAGCCATTGATCTCAAGTAAGTGAGATTTAATCTCAATTGTCAATCACTTCGGATATTAGGGTTAGGTCATAACTCAAGATTATAAAAGCAAGGCTAGGGTAAAGGAGGAAGGTTGGTTGTTTTGACACAAAGAGTAGAGATCTCGGATAGGTGGAGAAGGACTTTCATTTAGAGATCAGTATAGGTCAGGGAGAAGAGAGAACAAGGGCAGCCGCCAGGAGTTCTAGCAGATTGGAGTAGCAGCAGCAGGGTCGCGTCGTACGTAGTTTTCAGTATAGTCTTTGTGTGCATGTACGCAAGTTTCATTGGAGACAGGTGTGTATATGAAAGTTTACTTAAGGAAAGGCGCATACATCTCGAAAAACGTGAAAATTCGGGGTTGTACAGTAAACCAAGAGTTGCTAGGGTTTGCAGGTGTTATCTAAAGTTTTTTGTATTTTCTTTGTGGGCCATTTTCCCAATAAGGTAGCCCTTGTAAGATTTGAAGTTATTTGAATGATAAGCTTAGTTGATGGGCAGAATATCTTTGTGTAATTGTGTATGAGATTTTGGTTTCCAATATTTCTTTCGCTATATTTATTTGAGTTGATTATTCCAGCAAGTGTATTCCATTTTGTGAGCTGCTAATTTGAGTTATAGCAAGGAAATCACTAGATAACAAGATACCTAGGTGTCGGGATTAGGAAATTCAACATGGTATCAGAGCACTCACTCTGAGAGGAAGTCAGATTTCAGATCCACAACAGTTAGAAGCAAATCTATCAGATCTGTAAAGAGATCCCAGCAGATCTATAAACCAACAGTTAGAAATCGAAGGATGAATTTCAAGGAAANTTTCATTGGAGACAGGTGTGTATATGCAAGTTTACTTAAGGAAAGGCGCATACATCTCGAAAAACGTGAAAATTCGGGGTTGTACAGTAAACCAAGAGTTGCTAGGGTTTGCAGGTGTTATCTAAAGTTTTTTGTATTTTCTTTGTGGGCCATTTTCCCAATAAGGTAGCCCTTGTAAGCTTTGAAGTTATTTGAATGATAAGCTTAGTTGATGGGCAGAATATCTTTGTGTAATTGTGTATGAGATTTTGGTTTCCAATATTTCTTTCGCTATATTTATTTGAGTTGATTATTCCAGCAAGTGTATTCCATTTTGTGAGCTTCTAATTTGAGTTATAGCAAGGAAATCACTAGATAACAAGATACCTAGGTGTCGGGATTAGGAAATTCAACATGGTATCAGAGCACTCACTCTGAGAGGAAGTCAGATTTCAGATCCACAATAGTTAGAAGCAAATCTATCAGATCTGTAAAGAGATCCTAGCAGATCTATAAACCAACAGTTAGAAATCGAAGGATGAATTTCAAGGAAACAACCATGCAGCAGTAAAGTTTGTTTTTGCAATCGTACGGAGTTGTACACGGGTTGCAGTAGGCCAGGGTGCGTACATACGTGGGTTGTCTTAAGGAAAGTCGCGTACATATGCAAGTTTATGTAGTGGCAGACGCGTACAAGATTGTATGGGTTAGTACAGGGGTAGTTTCATAAACATGTTATTTCTAGGGCAAATTATCAGGTCTAAGGGATGGCAGCAACAAGTCTGAGAGTTGAAGACAGATTGGATGGAGCATCCAACTTCCCATCTTGGAAAACAAGAGTTACTTTGGCTTTGAAGGAATATGAACTTTGGGAGATAGTGGACAAAGTAGTTCTTCCACCAACAAATCCGCAAGATTTGGAAGCTCGCCAAAAGAAGGAGATCAAATCCCAGCGGGTAATCTTGGATCCAGTGAAGGATCATCCAATTCCTCACTTATCCGAGAAGAAGATGGCCAAGGAGATGTTTGATGCCGTGGTAGGATTATTCCAGATCGATAACACGAATATGAAGATGGTCTTAAGAAATAAACTTAGATCTATGCAGACATCTAGATCTGACAATGTTACCAGCTACTTCATGAGGATCACTCAGGTATGTGATAAGCTTGCAACTATAGGGGAGAAATCGGATGATGTAGAGATCATCAATGTAGCATTGAATGGTTTTCCCAAGTCTTGGGAACCATTTGTCAATGGAGTCTACGCTCAGAAAAAACTCCCAGATTGGTAGAGGCTTTGGGACGATTGTATCCAGGAAGAGACTCGAAAGGAGTCTAAAGGAAACAAGTAGGAAAGTAGTGATGAGAACTTGTCCCTTGTCAGTAAGACAAGGAAGGGCAAAGGAAAGGGTTCCAACAAGAAGGGTAATAATGATGGAGGAACATGACAGTCGAGGAAGAAGGACTTGAGTAAAATCAAGTGCTTCACATGTCATAAGAATGGACATTATGCATCTTAGTGTCCAGAGAAGGAGGGAAGAGGAAAGACGCAGACAACAGCATCAGCAGAGACATGGTGAGATGAGTTTGTAGCGAAGTTTGAGAAGGACTTCTCACTAGTTTCTTGCCTTTCTACCAGCACAACTACTAGGAGTGCGTGGTACTTGGACAGTGGTGCATCTCGTCATAAGACAGAAGCACGGGAGCTATTCAACAATCTGATGGAGGACTCAGGGATCCATGTGGATCTTGGTGATGGTGCCAAGTATGCAGTGAAGGGAGAGGGAATAGTCTTGTTCTAGCTTGAGTCAGGACTCAGGAGGTTCGTTTGATGCCCAAGATGTGCTTTATGTACCAAGATTGAAGAAGAACTTTCTCTCAGTCTCAGTTATGGAGGACAGGGGTTTTGTCGTTACTTTTCATAGAGGGAAGGTACTCATACATCCAGACAAAGCTAGCCCAGACATAGTAGTGGTCATTGAGGTTAGAGAGGATAACTTATACAAGTTGACAGGAAAGCTTGTACAAGATTTGGTACATGACAATGATAACCTATGTGAGCTACAACACAGGAGGTTGGGACACCTACACTATAGGGCATTGGCAATTCTGAGGGAGATTGTTACAGATCTTCCAGAGTTTAGTGTTGAGCAGCAGGGAGTGTGCAGAGGGTGTGCACTTGGCAAGAATGTGAAGGTTGTTTTTCCAAGCAGTGAGAGCAGGTCCAAGGGGATCTTGGATCTTATACATTCAAATGTGAGTGGGTCGATGTCAGTAGCATCAGTGCAAGTAGCATCGTACTATGTGACGTTCATTGATGACTTTTCCAAGAAAAGCTAGATCTTCTTTATCAAGACCAAGGATGAGGTCTTCAGTCGGTTTCAAGAGTTCAAGGCTCAAATGGAGAACCAGACAGGGAAGAAGATCAAGGTCTCAAGGTCGGATAATCGGGGAGAGTACACCTATAATGACTTCAAGAATTTCTACAAGGAGGCAGGGATCAAGAGGGAGTTGATCGTCTCATACAACCCTTAGTGGAATGGGGTTCCGAAGAGAAAGAACCGCTCCATCATTAGTTTAGCCAGGGCTATAATACATGACCATGAGTTGCTTATGTTTCTTTGGGAAGAGGCGTGTAACATGGCAGTATATGTGCAGAACATGAGTCCTCACAGGATATTGGGGGACAAGACTCTGGAGGAGGCATTCTTAGGAGTGAAACTAGAGATAGGACACTTGAGGATCTTTGGTTGTTCAGTCTACATCCATTACTTGTGGAGAAGAGGACGAAGTTGGATCCTTCGGGACAGAAGGGTATATTTGTGGGGTACAGCGAGACCTCAAAGGCTTACAGGATCTTAATACCAGAGTAGCGAAAAACAATTGTGAGAAGAGATATTAAGTTCAAGCAGAAATTGGCATCTAGGAAATCTCAGGAGTCATCAGTAGTGACAGAGGACAAGGAGCAACAGGATCCTAAAGAGGAGTTAGCCCCTTCTAGTTCTATTAGGAGACCCAAGTGGCTATTGCAGACATTGAGAGATGTTGGTGAGGCTCCTAGGAGTACAGTCAGGGAGAGCAAGCCTCAGAGGAAGTTTCTGAACTATATGGTGCTTATGAGTAGCATCATTGATGTTGAGCCTTCTAGTTTTGAGGAAGCAGCAGATTAGCAGGTTTGGCGGGATGCCATGGTGGAGTACACCTCTATCATGAGGAATGATATTTGGGACATAGTGCCAATACCAGAGGGGAAGTCAGTTGTGAGTTCCAGGTGACTATTCAAGATGAAGCATGTTGCAGATGATTACATCGAGAAATTCAAGGAAATTTTTGTGATGAGAGGATTCTCTGAGAGAGAGGGAGTGGACTACAAGAAGACATTTGCTCCAATCACCAGGTATACTTCTATTCGAGTTGTTATTTCTATTACTTCAGTTATGAGGTGGAGGATTCACTAGATGGATCTGAAGACAACTTTCCTCAATGGAATCATTGAGGAAGAAGTATATATAGAGCAACTTCAAGGCTTTGAGGTACATGGGAGGGAGTCTCATGTGTGTAGGCTTAAGAAAGCCTTGTACAGACTCAAACAGGAACCTAGGGCATGGTATTCCAGGATTGATAGATATTTGTAGAGTATGGGCTTTACCAAGAGTGAGGTGGATCCTAACTTGTACTTCATACTTGTTGGGTCTAATCCACTCATCTTGGTGTTGTACGTGGATAATTTGTTTCTCACAGGTGAAAAGGATCTTATTGCAGGGTGCAAAGCATATTTGGCTACAGATTTCAAGATGAAGGACATTGGCTTGATGTATTATTTCTTTGGGTTAGAGGTATGGAAGATATCGAGAGAGATCTTTCTTGGTCAAGGGAAGTACACAGTGGAGATCTTTAGGAGATTCATGATGGAGGACTGTAGACCGATGGCTACACCTATGGTTACCAATGGTTCAACAGGAACCATACTTCTGTAACACTCAGTTCAACAGAGGCAGAGTATACGGCAGTGAGTATTGCTAGTTGTGAAGCCATTTGGATTTGCAAATCTCTTACAAGTTTATTTGATAAGGAGTTGGATCTTACGATGATATACTGTGATAATCAAAGTTGTATCAAACTCTGAGAATCCAATATTCCATGACAGGTCCAAGCATATTGAGATCAGATATCATTTCATCCAAGACAGGATCAAGAAGGGAGCAATCAAGCTTCAGTATGTTTCCACACATGACTAGGTTGCAAATATTTTGACCAAATCTTTGGTTAAAGGGAAGTTTGTGTTCTTCAGGGACAAACTTGGAGTGGTGCAAAATACCTTCCTCGCTAAGAGGGAGTGTTGATGTTTGTAGCATCGGACAGGTACTTCCGCACAGGTCTAAGTGTCTAGACGTGTGGAAGTCATCCAAAGCCTTCTACCTTGATACTTTACTTTAAATAAAGGAATTATTAAAGTAAAGTGCTTTTATTAATTAATTGAGTTTATTTGATGAAATGATAAAAGTTATTAGCATTAGTGAATTAAATATTAGCCACTGATCTCAAGTAAGGTGAAAGTTAATCTCAATCGTCAATCACTTTGGAGATTAGGGTTAGGTCATAACTCAAGAATATAAAAGTAAGGCCAAGGTAAAGGAGGAAGGTAGGTTGTTTTGACATAGAGAGCAGAGAAGGACTTTTGCTCGAGGAGATCTTGGATAGGTGGAGGACTTTCATCTAGAGATCAGTATAGGTCAGGGAGAAGAGAGAACAAGGGCAGCCGCAAGGAGTTCCAGTAGATTGGATTTGCAACAACAGGGTCGCGCCGTACAGAGTTTTTCGTGCAGTCTTTGTGTGCATGTATGCGGGTTTCAGTGGAGACAAGCRTGTATCATAGGTTTGCTTAAAGAAAGGCGCGTACATCTCAGAAAAAGTGAAAATCCAGGGTCGTACAAAAAACCAAAAGTTGCTAGGGTTTACAAGTGTCTATATTTTCTCTATGGGCRATTTTCCCAATAAGGGAGCCCTTGTAAACTTTGAAGTTATTTGAATGATAAGTTTAGTTGATGGGAAAAATATCTTTGTGTACTATGTATGAGATTTTGGTTTCCAATATTGMTTCCGCTATATTTATCTAAGTTGATTATTCCAGCAAGTGTATTCTGTTTTGTGATCTGCTAATTCGATTTATAGCAAGGAAATCACTAGATAACAAGACACCTAGGTGTCGGGATTAGGAAATTCAACAGTTCTCTACATTCTAATAAAGCTTCATGGAGAGGATCAACATGAAGATTAATAAACATGGGCGGTATCCAAGACTTTAGTACAAATTTGGAATTTAATCCCTAAGGCTAGGGCTTTGGTGATCCATTTTGCTATTTTCTTCTAAAGCCTTCGCACAACTACCTCCCAAAGCTCTTTAAGCAAGCCTAAAAGGCCAAGGGAATGACAAGAAATGTAAATAATTGCCCCTGCTAGATCCAAAACCACCCTTGGCCTTCTAACCACTCAAGTTTTGGATTTTGGTTGTCTATAGCGCTGAGTGTTTTCACATTAGATATTGGAGCTAGAGGAATCCAAGGCTTCAACGACCATGCATAGAAGGTAGGGGATGGAAATACAGCCTTGTTAGATGAACTTAAAAAAGCCAATTTCTTCTATATTTATAATTGTTGATGGAAAGGCACACCAAGGCCTCAACAAAGAGAGTTTCAACAACCTTGGTGTAGCAGGAGCCAAACCCTACAACCTTTATCATGGACAAGATAAAAGGCCACTCCACTTAATCATAGGCTTTTGCAAAGTCAATTTAGATGAAAAGAGCATCAAGGACTTGGGAATCAACCCATTCCATGCCCTTGCAAACAACAATAATATTATCCAGAAGGAAGTGCCCTTGAATGAAGCTTGTTTTCTCATGCCACACAATTTTGGGTAAAATATGCTTGATACAAAAACCGAAATCCTTAGCCAGAAACTTGTAAGAGACATTCAATAAAGTGATAGACCTCCAATTCGTGATAATCTCAGGATCTTCAATCTTAGGTATGACCTAGATGAGGCCTTAATTGATGCCATCTCATTGTTTTTTCAGTGCTTCTTTATAAAATTGTAGAAGGTATGGCTCGACAAAGTCCCACATTTGTTTGTATAACTTACACATGAATCCATCCAATCTAGGGGCCTGGGCATTGGCCATTTCTTTCAAAGCTATAATCAACTCATCGAGAGTTAGCCCATAATTGCATGCCCTTGCATGCTTCTATAATAAGTGATGCAACACTAAATCCAAGCACTTTTGCATGGCCACCTAATGTTCTTATGTATGACCCTAGGATTGAAAAAATAGCCTATAGTGAATGATAAATTCACTTTCAATCACTTCTTGACGAGTCATCTGACCAACTATAGTTTTGAGAGTAACCATTTTTCCCAGCATCTTTAGTGGCCAGGGATTTGAAGAAAGCCTTAGTTGGCCTACCGCATGTCTTTATTCATTGCAATTGGGCTCGAAGTTGCTCCTCCAACTCTGCGAGCTTTCTCCACTTTCAAAATATTCCTTAGCTTAGTTGCCTAAGCATGTCTTTGTATATCATAAGGGTTGACTTGTAGTAGTTGAGAAACATATTCCAACTCCTCCTTGACATTGTGGTATTTACACTACATAGAGGCAATTTGTTGGCCATATCCCCATAGGAAGGTCATAGTTCAGGAGATAGCATCATATTGCGAGAAGACCCACCCTTCATTTTCCCTAGGCCTAGGAAATAGAGTCCATATTCATTTGATTGATGTAATGCAGCTAGGTTTTTGGAGATGTGAAACATATTTTAAAATGAAACAAGTCCTATGAAGCCTTTTTTTCTCTACTCCCCATGAAATAAAAAAATAGATAGGTTGGTGGTCCGATAAAGTGGCCTCCCTCAAGGCTTGGACCAGCCAACCACCATTATAGTCAAAGTCAAAAGAATTTTGCTTAGATAACATTGCTCTCAAGCCGCTTGAGAATCCATTCAAGACCTTTGTGGAAATTGTCCCATGTGAACCACAATTCTGTCAAGTCATGGCAATAGAATTTATCAAGGTCGTATAGCCCCAACCTAGCTTTCAAGGCATAACAAGCATCTTTTTCTCCTTGAGGCATCCACATAGATATTTTTCCTTGTCCTCTTGGTTTTCAATCATATTAAAGTCACCACAAACAATCTAGGGAGCCTTCAGTAGCTCAATGGCCATCCAACTCCAAAGGTGGCTCTTTCTACCACAATATTAGAAGCATAAATATTGGTCAACCGAACAATCTAGCCATCCAAGTTGAGCAAGGTCCAAACAAGTCTATGAGAGGGATCTTGGCTAAGAATGTTGTATTTCATCCTAGGTCTAAGGACATTGAAGTACACTTTCACTATCTAAGATGACCACAAGTGGAATAATAGATTAAATTGCAATATTGTAAGACCACAAAACAATTGGCATATATATTTAGCAAACCACTGAGTAAGAAGAAATTCCAAAACCGTAAAACATTGTTTCTTATGAAGAAAAATGTTAGAAATAACAAAAAATCTCTTGTAGCAAAATGTAACTATGTGCAAGAAGTGAAGCACAGAGGATTCTACTAGTGTAGTTCTCAGTTGACAACTGCAATTAAGATGGTATCGATGGGTTGATGATGAAACAATAGAATTTTGATGTGGTGAAGTGTAGCAAATATATTTCACTAAGTCAAGAAGTGTAAACAAAATGAAAGATGATCATCGGTTGAAGTGCATCTACCCAGAGCAATTAGTTACAATCGTTCTCAACAAAACTTTGGGAGTAGAAGCATTAAGTGTTGGGAAGACCAAGTCAAATATAGATATTAGTGATCAAAGCAAGTCTTTTAATGTTAAGGTGCAACCATGTGATATGCTACTAAGTCTAAATAGATAGAAAGCAAGAGTGAAGAAAAAATAGAGCAAGTCTCAAAGACTTTGAGTTAACTTATCTATAGAGCAAAGATCATGTATTAGTCATGTATGGAGATTCTGAGTTTAACGAATTCGTAGGAGTGGTCTCATGAGACTGTATGAGTGGACCAGTTGAGAGTCATAAATTGCTTATAGCAAATATTTGACTGAGCTTTAGGTTGTAAACAGTTACAAAAATATCTCCAGGTTCACTTAAGTGGATTTGACCTGCAAAGGTGGAAAGTGATGTCAATCCTTAACCTGAACTTCTGTGTTGAAGCTTGTTGGATCAAAGCGAATTTGCCTACACTTAACTCTAACCATTTAAATAGTGTTCACTCAATAGTTCAAGACATCAAATATTAGCTCCAACGTTTACAACTTGATCAAGTACCATAAACTTTGGATCCAGCAAATAAAGAAAGATTATGTAATGTATTTCATGTATCTTACTTCGAGAAGAAATTATGTACACCAAATTTTGTCAAATTTGAACTACCCTCACTTGATCAAGATTAAAAGCACATAAACAAACAAAATATCTTTGGTGAGAACATTGCATCTTTGATAAAAGAACGATACATTTCTAGTAAAGAAGCTCATGGGAAAACGGATTATCATTTTGAGAATGAAACTTGTTTCCACCTATGATTTTAGGCCAAAGAAAAGAAGAAGGAATGACTTATTATATACCTAATTATACTAATAATTTAGAAATTATGATATTTTGAAGGGATGTCACAGTTCATGAACAATTTTATAAACAATATTTTGATTCTCAGCATTGAAGATATCCATGGCCATTCCCTTCTAAAACGATAAAAAACATTCATATTTCACACAAAGTTGGTGTTTTGAATTATCCCTGGTCAATACCTCACCTAAATGGTGTGTATATATAGCACTATGTAGTATTAAAGGTAAACAAAATCAATATATCATGCACATCCATTACCCATTCAAACATGTAAATCATGTTTGATATCCTTAACATCTCCCTAATTATAATAATTAAAAAAATAACTTTAATACTATGTTAATATTTGTACAGTGCACACCTGTATGTAAAATGATAGTCCAACAATAAAGCAGCTTATGCCCATTCCTCCTGCAGCAATCTGAAGGGAAATTTTACTCAGATTTCCACCTCCTCACACAGTAAGGACTAAACATACAATTTCCAAAAACAGTATTTGATGAATAAGTAGTTCATACCATTAGAAGTGGGCGCCTGCCAGATTTGTCCATCAATGATGCACCTACTGCAGTCATTAGCACCTACCAAAACAATATATACATATTGATAAAAGATTATCAGAAAAAGAGAACTAGTGGGGATAGAACAAGAGAAGGCATTATTATGTAGAGATTGAAAACGTGTTTGGCACCTGGACTATAGCAACAATAACTGATGCCGTGTGACCAGAAGAAAAGCCTACATGTTACAACCAATACACACATTTCCGCATTCATAGGAAGCCTAGTAGACAACATCCACAAACTAAAATAGATTAAGGAACATCTCATTTAATTTATGGCTTCTCACCAGCAGCTTTGAAGATTGAACTAGCATAAAATATAACAGCATTGATTCCACAAAATTGTTGTAATAGCATTAGTCCAACTCCAACCTAGCATAGATAAAAAACAACAACAATAATTAATATCGACATGAAGGGATGAATACATAATAAGCTTGGGAATTCATGCACTTACAATAACAGCACGTGCATATTTTCTTTGGAACAAGTCAAGTATTCTGGTTTTGGGTAGACTCTCCAATTCGTTAATGCATTCCTACGCATGGCAAATTAAAATTTCAACATTTTAATGTAAAGAATTTTCGACAAAAACTACTGATGGATTTTATAGAAAATACTATCAAATGACTCATGCAATTAGAAAATAAGCACCATTATCTCTGTTGCTTCGCATGACACATTGCATTCCTTTCCTCGAAGGGCTTGTAATGCTGCTTCAAAATCTTTTTCACGACCAACCTTTGCCTGAAAAATACCAAAGTGTAGTAGCTATACATTAGCCCCACTCTAGGTCACTAAATAAATATAAGTTTTATGGCCACATATTTTTGCTATCAACAAAAAGATTATTGATTAGAGTATAAAAAATTATGGAGTTGTCCATTCTAATTCTTCTGAAAGTGGTGAAATCGCAAATTGCTCAAATTATTTAGAGCAATTTCAAGCAAAGAGACACTAACTAAAGCCAGGGGAAATAATAATAACTGACAAAAAATAAAGAGTATTTTGAAACTGTAAAAATAGTGTATTACTATTATAGGAATCCCTTTGCAATGAGAACTTACCAACCATCTTGGAGACTCTGGAATAAGAAAAAGACCAGTGAGTAAGAGTATTGGGAAAATAACTCCTGTAAACACAATATACAACAGGTTGGCGTATTTCAGTGATTCATGTGTTGGCATTATTAGAAATACAAGCATAAAATTTTCAAGTTCTGAGAGATCTTCTAAATGCATCTAACCCTTAATAAAATTATACCCTATAAAATTTATAAATTCAAGAAAACATAAATCACAAAACATTCATTATTGCTTTTATCCTTTGAGAAGGCGGCCAATGTATTTGATTACTTATCAATAAAATAATTCTAAAATATAAGTGATGCATCCATAGGTAAGTATATGAAACATTACAAAATTTTAAGATAGATTAAAATATATGATTTAATTACGGCATTAATAATTATATAAAAATATAAATGGGACTATGAACCTTTAACTTTTTTTATAATTGTTGTATGAAAATGTTAATATATGTTGTCACCCTATAAGGTGTAATTACTACATCCCCTTGCAATCTATTGGCAGAAAAACCATTAAGCATTAATAGTATTAATGCCCTATGCCCTCCCATTCAATCAGACTTCCTTTCATGGGTTAAGTGTTGTTTCTGCCAATCTCTCATGCATGCCACAACATATTTCAAACACGTGAGTCTAGAACCAAGCATGGGCATTCTTCAGTCCATTTATCATGCACAATCAATAATAAAATCCCAGGACGGAAGGGGTCCCTTGTCCCACAAACAAGGGGGTCTCGTATGTCAATTTGGTGTCTGGCTAAGCTATGACCTTAAAACTAGGAGAAGGGGATCTCATACGTCAATTTGGCATCTGGCTAGGCTGTGACCTTAAAATTAGGTTATTATTCTTATTCTTACTTGTAGCTTTAGAACTAGCTTACCAATATGGATATCAGGATGCAAAATGTTCATTTTTCAGAATTATCAAGATTTATGAAACAAGTCCATTTTTAATACACAATTTTCCATGGTATGAGACATTTGCAAAAACTTACCCAAGAATCAATCCCTAAGTTGAGCAACATTTGTTTCCAGATAAAAGGAGAGATTATCAGTTTATCACCATACATAACAACAAAGAATTGAAACTAATGGAGCACTAAGATCAATGATTTAGTAGCCGCAAATGGTAATAGGGAAATAGAATGTGCACAATAGGTGAGAGGTAGAATAAAGAAAGCAGCCTCAAACAGATACAAGAAAAGGAGATAGAGAAATTTAGATAGAGAATCAAAGAGGCACATCCTCCTACGTTGATGATTATTTTATTATATTTTGCATGCATCTATCTTGGAGGGTGCATTCTTTGTGGACCTCTTGCATGTTGACTTGATCATCATGCCTACTTTTAATAGTACGCCCTCTCTTGGAGGTCTCCATTGTATTATTCTTTCTATTTTTTATGAGGGCGAGTTCTCTTGGAGAGGTTTGTGTCAACATATTTTGATATGGCCAACCATGGATTGAGTGTTGAAAATTATAGCTTGGACAGGAACTTCCACACAGGTTCTATGTGAACATGCGAGAAGTAGTTTGAGATATTTTCGAAAAGTAATTCTATTTTCGAAGAGTAAATTCTATTTTGTAATTCACTTTACTTAAAAAGTGAAAGTCTTATTTTTAGAAATTGAGTCTAAAAAGTGTATTTCATGCATGCATGACTTAGACTAGGAGTAATCTCAAAAATAGATTAGTGATTTGGTCCCAGCTAAAACTATAAAGATAGGTCAAGATAGAGAGTTCAAACACACAAGAACACTTGAGCAGTTGAGCAGGTTGAGTGACGGAGAGAGGGAGAAAGAGCAGGTAGCTAGGAAAGAGGCATTTCCAAGTGGCAAGCAGTGTCGCACAGTTTCGTACAGCGTACAAAAGTCCATACAATCTTACAGACAGGATCATACGGATCCATACAATTGTATGAATAGAACCATACCAACATTTGTATAGTCCATATAGCCGTACAGCAAATCGTACTCTCCCAGCAAGTTGTTTCGCTCGGTTCGGGGTGTTTTTTGGTATCCGTGCAGTGCTGTTTTTTGGGGGCTGCTTGTGGAGGTTTCCTTGTAACTTTTTCGAAGGAATGAAAAGCTAGTTTCAAAGGAGTAATTACTTGTGTTGTGTGAAATTAATTTTTATGCTTCTGCTATTTGATTTCCACCTATTGTGTGATTAATGCTATGGTCTGAAATTTATTTAATTTTTTAACTAAATTCAGCAATCTACTTGTTTGATTGAGATTATAAGGACTTAAGTCACGTAGGGCTCGGAATTTTCACATGGTATCAGAGCTTATTTCTCTGATTGCGATTCTCTAAGATTTGCAGCAATAAATCAACTACAAGGAAGAAGGATCAGCAGTGAGAGGGTTTCAAAACTAATTTTCAAATTTGGGAGTTTGTGCAGTAGATCTCAGAGATGGCATCAACTAGCCTCAGATTTGAGGACAGATTGGACGGAGCCTCCAACTTCTTATCATGGAAGTTCAAAGTTACACTCTTACTAAAAGAAAATGATCTCTAGGATATTGTCAAGAACATTGCTACTCCACGTTTAGATCTGCAAGAGTTGGAAGCTCACAACAAGAGGGTAGTGAAGGCCAAGCGGATGATCTTGGGCCTTTAGCCCCTTCTTCCCACGAGGTAAGGTACAACCCTTTGTAGTGTAGCCTATCCCGATGCCCAAAAGATGGGGAGATGGAAAGTGGAAATTATGGAGGGAATGGACGATAACTCTTCAAAAATCCACCCAGTAGCAACCCATCCTAAAGGGAAATCAACTTACTAGGGCATCGTGTCACCCTCCCAGGTTTAGACAAGGAAAAGAGCATAATTTCCAAGCAAACGTCATGAAATGAAGAAGGATTCAATACAACATGTTCAAGTGCTTCAAATATCGGAATGATACATACCATGATACCCAGACTCATTACCTCATGGAGCAAGACCCACTGCCACTTCAGGACCAAGCCAGTGTGATGGACGTTGCTGCTGGCGATATGTGGATTGTACTTGAAGAAAAGAGGGGCCCTCCAGAGCTATGCTTAGGTCGTCCAGCTCTCGGTACTCCATGTCTGGAACCTGTGGGCCTCGAGACACGATCTCCTTAGTTATCCCTAAGCTAGGGGATAACAAAGTCTAAAAAGTGTATTTCATGCATGCATGACTTAGACTAGGAGTAATCTCAGAAATAGATTAGGGTTTTTCTCTTAGCTAAAACTATAAAGACAGGTCAAGATAGAGAGTTCAAACACACAAGAACACTTGAGCAGGTTCAATGACAAAGAGAAGGAGAGAGTAGGAAGCTAGGAAAGAGGTATTTCCAGTCAGCAAGTAGTTATGCACAGTTTCGTACAGCGTATGGAACAATTCCATATAGTTGTATGGACGGGATGGGACGAGATGGATCCATACAATCGTACGGACATGATAGTACAGATCCGTATAGTTGTACGAACAAAACCATACCAACAATTGTATAATCGTACAGCAGATCATACTCTCCCAGCAGGTTGTTCTGTTCAATTCAAGGTGTTTTTTGGTATCCGTGCAGTGCTTCTTTTTTTGGGCAGCTTGTGGAGGTTTCCTTGTAAGATTTTTGAAGGAATGAAAAGCTAGTTTCGAAGGAATAATTACCTGTGTTGTGTGAAATTAATTTTTATGATTTCGCTATTTGATTTCCAGCTATTATGTGATTAATGCTATGGTCTGAAATTTATTTCTGCGC
Organism: Picea mariana; assembly: GCA_032191745.1. Classification (NCBI taxonomy): domain Eukaryota; kingdom Viridiplantae; phylum Streptophyta; class Pinopsida; order Pinales; family Pinaceae; genus Picea; species Picea mariana. Next base: position 27,621 of record JASDQU011104924.1, read on the forward strand.
TAATTAAATTCAACAATCTACTTGATTGATTGAGATCATAAGGACTTTAGTCACCTAGGGCTGGGAATTTACACATTACGGAGGGATCTAACTACTCCATTTTTATATTATTTCTTTAACTTGTCATGGAGTTAGCAAATAATACTTGTTTATTGTATCAAAGAAGAGACTCCCTCTATAAAGAGGAGCTTTCTCTCCATTTGATGGTTGTTGAGACTTTGAAGATTGAGGAGCTCTCCCCTTGGATTACATTAGTACATAACATGCTTGGATCTTGATGGAAAATTGGAGATATAATATCTTGTTTGTGTGAGGCTTTCATGTGTGCAATTTGTTTTTCATATGTTGATTTTTGTTGTAGGAAATCTTTGTAGTATGTTACAAATGCCTTATAATGAATTATGTGTCATTTGGATAGAATATCAATAATGTGAGGAATTAATCCCTCTTATTGTTATTGTTGTTGTGTTAAGCCTTGCATCTAATAAACCTAATTTTTGCTAGATTAACATGACCTCACTTTCATAATAATGCTTAAGAATGGCACCCTTACGCTCCCAAGATAATTTTCCGCTATAAATTTCAGCAAGTTAAGGCTGATTTGTAGCACACATAGTAGCCCTTATTGCCTTACATCTTCATGCACTTGCTCTCTTTGATCCATGCTTCCTTGAATCCATTTGCCCAAGGTGTGAGTAGGCACTTGGTCTTATGGTGATAGTGGAAGAAGAGCTACAATGAGAGGACGAGCTACTATGGTGACAGTGGGTAGCCTTCATGAGTTGCACAAGACTAACTTCTTGATGCTTGGGACATTACATTATATAGAGTGCTAGATTTTGTTGTAACAAGGCCGATCTGGAATATTAATTCACAGTAGCAGCAAACACTAGACAATCTTTCACTTCACTTCAACCTAACACACTAGGCAACACAAGAGAAAATATACCAAACATATGCCAACAAGTTTCATCCCTTAGGGCACATTTTTCCAATCATATACCAGATCTGAAATCACTTTATTTACAATAGTGAATCTGTTATCTCATCTTCTAGACATATGTTAAATCGCTTAACAATTTCATACCTATGTTATGTCAAATAAGCATGAACAAGAAGTGTTGAAATTACCCAGTCGAGAAAACAATCCAAGCTGAAAATTAAATCTGTAATTACACAATTTTGGACTGCTGGAAACTTCATATATGATGATAATGATGGTTAACATCCACTAGGACCAAATTCGATCTATCAAACCTTAAGAAAGGTAAGGAAATTACTTAGGTTTATTAAGAATTCTATTTTTGTGCTCAAAAAGCTTTAAGAGAAGCATTCCTAAATCACCATAGTTTTGATGAGTGAAATAAATGTACGTACTCAGTTTATCACAATCTGGTACAATCTTCAAGATCTCCAAAACCCTAGCTAGGGAAACCACAGAAACCTTAGCCACCACCAAAGATTCACAACAAGCAAACATCAACACTGGCAATTCCTCCTTATCTCCAACATCAAGCTTGTATCACACAAGCACCATTGTCTTCCTTGGGGTTTGCAAACCCTGGCCATGTTGCATCACACAAGTACATGGAAAGATAACTCTAGCGCTAGCCTCAATATCTACATGTCCATCCTAGGGTTTGAGTCCTCATACCGTACTTCTTCAACTCTTTCATCATCACAAGCACCAAGACCCCTTGGAATATCAAGTACACAATAACCGAGTCTTCTTCCAAGCAAGGCATCACACCAAGCTCAAGAATCATCAAGCTCATCTCTCCATGGTTTTTCCCTAGCCTTACATCCCACAAGAACAAGGCTCCAAAACCATGCAAGGGGTTAACTCCACTCTCCATGTCTTCTACTTGGGCAAAAACCATAATGCTACAACAAGAGCCAAAAGAACCATCATCACCTCCAACATCATGTTCTTCTCTAAGGTCTATATGCATAGCTCAAACCTTAGCATCACAAGAGAAAACCCTAACATCACACAAGAGCAATCTCTCCATGAACATCCAAGATGTCTTTCTCTCCCCTTGTCTTCTCCTATGATTTCCTCATGAACCCTAGCGTCTAGCTCCTACGGTTACCTCATGAACCCTAACATCTTTGAGACAAATACAAAGAAGAGTACAATGATTGTGAATGAATACAAGAGTGTTAGAATATAGAAGATGGTGTGCTCGTTTTACAAATTGACGATACCCTCATCACCCAACCATAGGCCGAAGCCACCCTCCAAGCACCTTAACCTTGACTGAGAATTTCTCCGGAAGCAAACCCTAGGCTAGATAGCCAAACAAAGGGTAGCGCATCTTTCCCCAAGGATAGCACATC
>JASDQU011104924.1:30060-41095 GCA_032191745.1 Picea mariana
GCAGCTACCATAATATTAACAAAAAGCTCTCTCCTCCCTTGTATACACAAGTAGGTGGGAGAGGCTTGTTATTACACAAGTTGTAGGTTGGGAAAAGCCCGACCCAACCACCAATTGACGACAACTGGGAGGGCACCTACCCACTGTCACCTTAGGCAGGTGTCCCCGTCACTTTAGAGGTGAGGTAGTCACCTCAAGGGGGGAATCCTGGTGACCCTAGGAGGAATGAGATGGAAAAGGATGAAGATGAAGAGGATGTCCCTAGAGGTCAATTCTAAATGGTATGAAGGTCTTGGGAAAGAGTCTTGGGAAGGTTCAAGGGGCTGCCAAAGCCTTGAATGAATTGTTGAGAAATGAGTACCTTCCCGAGACACAATGAAAACCACTATGCAGTATAATATGTTAGTTGGATCAGCAAGTTAGGCTTTCCATCCCTAATTTGCAGCAACAGATAGCAGTATATATCAGCGAAGAAACAAGTATTAGAGTTGCTAGCAAGTTGCTAAAAGTCCAATGAAATGTGCTTGAAAAAAAGTAGATAAACACTAGAGAATTTCACAATCTATAGCATGAGACTTTAACAAATGAGTTATGACTGTCATAAAAGATGTATGCAGAAGTATTTTGCAGCCTTATGGCTGTAGCACACTTGTTGTGACAACAGTGAATCTAGCCACCAAAATCCAAAAAGAATCCACCCAAAAATTGTATTTAACCAAGTAGAATAAAGTGGCAAACTTTTAGAAAATATTGATGGTAGAAAGGTAAGTTATGAGGGAAGTTATGTTTAGGGTTTCTGCAGTAAATACACCAGCCTTATGGCTATAGCAAACCAAGATCTATAACAGAAAACTTATCCAATCAAATCAGCTCCTAGTTAACTCAATAAGTGTGCCTAGGTTAGTAGGAGGTTAGAGCAGATTTTTAGGGCTAGTCTAGGGTTAGTTTAGGAGCTAGTTAGGGTTAGTGCATCCCTAGTGTCTGCAAGTTAGTTTTACTACAGCAGCAAGAAATTGTGGTTGAAAGGAGACGCCTCAATGAGGCAAGGTAGCTCAAGGCTAGGGGAACAAACCTCAAGTGAGAGAAAACCGAAATCTTGAAATTTCACGTTTACCAATGCAATCATTTATATCTCCAATGCAATGATTAGTGCCTTTGGTTATGGGTTAATGGGGTCTTAGAGAAAGAGCTAGGGCTACTAGATCCTTGGGGCTATAAATCCTCTTATTCCCCAAGGCAAGTAACCTAGCTAGGGTCTGAAATTAAGGGGTGTATATCCTTATACTTCCTTAACCAAAACCTTTGCAAACAATTTTAAAGCTTAACAATTATGGTGGAAACTGGGATAGGGGTGTATGTGTTTATACTCCCTATCTAGCCTTAGCCAAAACAGCCTTAACTTGAATTACCAATGATAATAACAAAGTAAAGAACCATACTAATCCAAGAAAAGACTTTAACATGCCAATGTAAACCACCACAATAAGCTAGAAGTGACCTCCAAGAGATGGCGCATCATCATCATCATCACCATAACCAAACAAACCATTCCATAGCACAAGAGACAAAAGAACTCCAAAGGTAGCGAAAATTTCAGCCATGTACTTCTCACAATGGGAGAGTTGTGTTAAAATGAGATCTTATGATCTCTTATTTATACAAGATGTCACTAAGATAGTTTGTCCACATAACTTAGGGTAAACACAAGACTAGGGGTCAACAACCCTAATCTTGCTTTACAAAGATAATAGTTAAAAATTCACTTTAATTTCACTTTTGCACAAAGAAAACCCTAAAGTGAAGGTGATGTCTCCTTTTTAGGGGACGTTTTGCCTTTTTGACCAAGTCGTTGGAGTTGTAGTAGCATGGTTAGGCCTCCAAAGGCCACTTGTCATCAATCCACGTCCTCTTCTTCATGATCAAAGCCTTCTTTCACCAAGACATCCACTCGTCCATGTCTCGCCACCAAACCTTAGCCCCCAAGGATGATGTCAAGCCCTAAAAGGTGACGTTTTGCCTCTCATTGGCAAATCGTTTGGCATGTGAGGGTTGGGTTAGGTCTTCCACATCATCTTCTAGGTCTCCAAATATTTGTCTCCATGATCCGACATGTGGACCCATGGCATCCAACCTGTGGCCTTCCAGCCCCAAGGAAGCCCAAGCTAGCCTTGTTCTTCCAAAATTGTCCACCAACTAGGTTCTGCAGAGACAAGTAAGCACGCCCTCCAAGGATCTCAAGTCATAGCATCATGATAAGTAAATCAAATCAATAAATGAGCCACCTAAGCATGTGCATCAAAGATTACCTTGTCAAACAATTAAGTGCTCAAAGACATTATGCAACTTGCCAAGCTTGGATATGGGAGGGTTGACGAGGTGTCCTATTGGGTAGATCTTTCCCTAGGTCAAGGAGTGTTTCCAAGAGATCCCTCTCTAAGCCATGTAAAGTGGGTGAAGTGGTTAAGGGTCAAGACTCAATGGGCATGGGGTTCATGAAATATAAGGGGTTGTAGTGTCTCATTCATGGGTGCCTTTGTAGAGGGTGTGTGGCACCTTCGTTTGCAATGCAATTTTTCCAAGCCCATTGTTTTTCCATTCTTTGTTTCTTTCATATTTTAAGGACAAGTTGAAGGCCACTGTCCTGGCGTGATGTTCAGATAATGACAGTGTCACTCACAAACACCTAATGGAAATGAGAAAATTGACTCGTGATGAGACCCCCTTTCTCTCAGCCATGCAACTAAGAGCCATTACCCTAGCTTGGTGACCAGATGATGGTAATGTCATATCACTAAATGTNCCTTCGTTTGCAATGCAATTTTTCCAAGCCCATTGTTTTTCCATTCTTTGTTTCTTTCATATTTTAAGGACAAGTTGAAGGCCACTGTCCTGGCGTGATGTTCAGATAATGACAGTGTCACTCACAAACACCTAATGGAAATGAGAAAATTGACTCGTGATGAGACCCACTTTCTCTCAGCCATGCAACTAAGAGCCATTACCCTAGCTTGGTGACCAGATGATGGTAATGTCATATCACTAAATGTCCATGATCATGATAGGTCGATTCGTGATGAGACCTCCTATCCTCCAACTAACCCTTTTAAGCATTCTTGATCATTATTCTTGTGGGTTCCCCTTTTCTTACAAATAAGCGTTTCATTGCTTTCTTGGGGGATCCTGAGCGAAGCATCTGGAAGGTTTATACATAGGGTTTTATCTTTTACCCAATAACAATCCCTCTGGGCCTTCAACCCCTTCTTCCCATAGAATGAGGGACAACCCCTTCTTGGGTCAATACACCCTAAAATCCCAAGAGATAAGGAAATGGGGGGAAATAGTGATGGAAAGTGGTAAGTATGGTCGGGAACGGTACGATGGATCTTCAAGGGAGTTCTTGGTAGCAAACCCATTCCCAAGAAAGACCACTTACTAGGGAACAATGTTAACCACCAAGGTGAATCAGGGAAAAAGGCATAATGTCCAAGCATATATCATGAAATCTAAAGCAACCTAAGACACAACATACTCAAATGCCTCAAATATTGAAATGACACTTACCATAATACCTGACTTGTACCTCATGGAGCAAGGCCCATTGCCTATCGGAATCCAACTGGTGTGGTGGATGCCATCTGAAAATCTACGACCTCTGTGGTGGTGAGAAGGGTCACCATCTGTGCAAAAGGATACTGCTAGTCATGTAGTCTCTCAACACTCCATATCTACAACCTGAGGGCCTCGAGACATAATCTCCTTAGTTATCCACAAAATGGGGATAACAAGGCTAACATAAGATAAGGATATGTGTGCATACAAGTAACCCCACATGAAGTGCTCTACAATACAAGGATGTACATGTGTCAAACTAGAGTTTATCCAAACCCCAAAGTGAAACGCCTTCCAAGGATGATCCTCCTCAGGCTCAAGTTTCAATGATGGTGCACTCTCCAACAAGATGTTAGTCCAACACTCCCTCTTCCAAAATGGTCCACTATCCAAGTGTCTTCATGCAAAGCACTCCTCCTCTGACTGTGTGCCACATGTCCTCTCATCTACCCAATGCTACTCTCATATGGGCCAATGTGGTCACTAAGCTCCAATGCTCCTCAACATATGTGTCCAGATGCATCACCAAACCTCTACGAAGTATGCCCCTGAACCCAAGCATCCTCAAGTCAAGTGTCCAACCTCCAAGGTGTGTATTGCATGGCCCCAAGCTCCTAGGGATAAGTGCCCTCCTCCAAGTGCCTAATGCTCCTCCTCCTAGGTAGGTACCTCCCCTAATCAGGCCACTGTGATCCGAATTGGATCTAAGCAAGAGACAATTGGCTAAGGCACAAGCTTTTACAAGAATCAGCATGCGAAAGGTTCGAGGATTTGGATAAAGAAGGGACCAATTTGTTGGCATGAAGGGCCCCATACCATCATGACCGGTGTCCACACTTACACTCAATCAAAACCTACGGCAAGCGACAGGAGATGATTGTAAATGGAAAACAAAAAGAAAATGTATTAAAAAAGATAAAGTTTCATAGACCCTCTCTCTGCGCATAAAAGACAAAAGGAAAAGAAACGAAAGGAGGAGCATTGAACTTGGGGGAAGTTGAAGGGTTGGAAACGCCTGATCTTCCACCTATCGCCTCTGCCTCCTATATGCTAGTTATTGGGGATGGAGAAAGGGTTATTTGGCGAAGAGAGGGAGTATGTTGTCAAGACTTCACTGAGAAGCACCAAGTTGAACTAGAGAGCCTATAATCATGCCATTACTAAATAATAAAAGCCTGGTCGAAGCCAATTGAATGTTGGTTTTCCCATTTGGGTTTCCAGGGTAAAATCTCGTCTTGTGATTTTTTTTTCTACTTCCTCTATGTGCTAAGTAGTTGACTGGTTCAAATTCACTTGCGTAGTTTATTAAAATTGTTGGTAATCCACTATTAATTGTTGAGAACTGAACTTGGGGAAAGTTGAAGGGTTGGGGACGCCTGACCTTCCACCTATCCCCTCTGCCTCCTATATGCTAGTTCCTGGAGATGGAGAAAGGGTTCTTTGGCGAAGAGAGGAAGAAGTATGTTGTCGAGACTTCACTGAGAAGCACCAAGTTGAACCATAGAGCCTGTAATCATGCCATTACTAAAGAATAAAATCCTGGCCGAAGCCAATTGAAAGTTGGTTTTCCCATTTGGGTTTCCAGGGTAAAATCTCGTCTTATGAGTTTATTTTTCTACTTCCTCTATGTGTTGAGTAGCTGACTGGTTCAAATTCACTTGCGTAGTTTATTAAAATTGTGGGTAATCCACTATTAATTGTTGTTATGCAATTTTTTAATTATCGTACTGAGGAGTAGTTTGTTGTACACTTAGTTCTCAGGGCGTGCCTAACCACTAGATGGTCATCTCTCTGTTGCTCTCACGTTTCTCTTTGTCCAGCATGATCCCTAGCATGCTCTCATGTTCCTCTTTGTCCAGCGTGAGCCCTAATACACTCTCACGTTGCTCTTTGGCAACGTGAATCCTAATTTTCTCTCATGTTTCTCTTTGGCAGCGTGAACCCTAACTTCTGAGAAGCAAACTAGGCATTCTCTTTGTTTTCCAAGCTTAAGTGTGAATCTTAGCTTGAGATAGAACTCCCACGAATTGTTTTCCTTAATTGTCCCACAATTAGCGTGCAAATCCCTTCTGAGGAGAGACCCACACAATTCTCTTGTTGTCTAACGCTCATTGCAAACCCTAGTCTTGGGAGAGACCAGAGTTAGTTTGTTCTTCTTGTTTGACCTTGTGTCTGAGCGTGAAAGACATCTTCAGGAGTATCTTCAGATTAACGATGTTCTCTAAGTATACCTCATGTCGTGTGTAGCAAACTGAATGTTCACATGCTATTAACCTAATATTTGGGCGTTATGGGAACCTCATTTGCTGGCAATCCATTTCTTTTGCTTCATTATTCACTTGTAACAGTCTACACTAGTTTTGGGCGTCCTTGAAGAACACTGGGCATTTATTCTTAAACACCCATATCTTTCACAAACGTTTTAGCATGAGAGAGCAGATACAGAGAATAAGAATAATTACATTTGGGATCTGTGTTGAGGAGGTGGTTGGGAAATAAGCCTTCCATTTACGGATCAAACTGACTCCCCCATCGTGTGCACCCAATGGGTTAGTCAAAATGTTGATCAAGATAACAACCTCTTAGGTAAGAGCACCATGCCAACACTCTAACCAAGGTCAAGCATCCACCCAAACTGAACCATCCATATGTCCATAAATCATGACCAAGAGGCTAGGAGACATAGTGCTCTCCTACCGAGGTGGAAACACTATTGGAGTATCCCCAAAAGCTAACAAGGTTAGTGGAGGAAGAACAACTAAAGGTAACAACAATACTATATAGACCAGTTCAACATGCATGGGGGGATTAGAGCTCAAGACTATTTGAAGCTCAACATACTTTGGCGGGAAAAGCATCTAATAGCTCATCTAGTGACCAAACCTCACAGACTGAAATGTGAAACAGGAAACTGGGCATGGCCAAAGGAACTATGGGTAGAGAGAACATGTTGGATTTGTGGGAAAGAAGAGGTTGAAATGGAGCAGAACTTCCTGATGAGTTATGAGGCCTATGCACACATCAAAGAGAGGTAAAAAATCCAGATCAGCAACTGGAGACAGCTTTAAGAGGAGACGGTGGGAGCTACATCAACAATGGTTGCAAGAATGATGTAGACCAAAGATGATATTCAAAGATCAATAATGAAAGGATAATTCAGTGTACAGAGCAAGACAAAGGAGGCAAAGTCCAGATAAGTCCAACACTCTTTGCACCATGATCTTGGATCACATGCTCACTTTATCCTATTATTTTCTGTTGTAATTTTTTTGCTTTAATATTTTAATAAAGTTTACGTGTATGGAACTTCTTACAAAAAAACGTTTTTATATGTGAACCTCTTGGTCCAATAGGCCAATTGGTCTCGTGAACAGTTTAATAAAAATTCACTTCACATTGTCCTTTATCCCTGCCACAATCAACTCAGGTCAGACTTGAAACTTGGTCCAAATTTGCTGAACCAATGCATAATGAACATTCTCTGAAGCATTATGAGGATCCCTATATATGTTGAGTTGAAACTTGATAACAATTGTTCATTATCATGATCAATTTGTTCAGGACTACAAGAAAGCATTACTTCATGGTTCATCAGGATATCAAAGAGAGCATAACAAAATCCTCAAGTGTCAAAGCATATTATAGTGGTACATCCAAATCAAGGGGATACTGGTTAACCCACATCTCTGAGTTGAAGAAGCACTCATTTTCTCCCTTCATATCAATGGTACTAGATTACATTGTGATTGTGTCTATGTTCCTAGCGATGGCTACAATGGGGAACAATTACAGTTCAATTTGAATGATTGACACAAAAATATCTGGGATTTGATCCAGAAACTAGAGTGATAAACCACTTGCAATTATTCAATCTGAATCTGATCTTGTGACTTTCTTGTGACTAATATGTGTCATCAATGCTTAACTACAAATACAGAAACAACAAAAGGAAAAAAAGATAAGTGCATTCACACCATAGAATACCCACAGAGATTTTAAAGTAGAGAAAAATACTTCTAGAAAAAATACTCTACAATGCATTAATACATGATGCTACAAATTACAAAATCATTTTAGTACAGCTTACTACTTTGTCTTCAACACTTGGCAATTCCAAAGTACATAATGGTTGATTTTGTAGATGCAACTTTGTCTTCATTTTTTCAGAGTTCAGAATGGTTAAGTTTACAGTTGATGCTTGTCTTTGGCTCAGGCTTGTTGCTCTTATATATTACTCCTATGTACAGCATAATCTCCCTCTCGGATTCATATAGCTTACAAGTGTCTATGAACTATCCCGATTTCATCACTTACTCCTGTAGACTGCTCGCTTGTGAGCATTTCACCATTGGCTCCTTGCTCTTACAAACTGCCTATTTACAAGTGATTTTACCTTTGGTCCTTGTTGTTACTGACGCCCATGTATGAGCGACTCTCTCTCACTCCTAGGATGCCCTTTTGTCTTCTGTTCTATCCAAATCGTTGTGCATTGGCTCAATTAGTTATGCCAATGTGGTGCTGGTGTGGCACTGGCAGGTATTGTCAATTCAACTGCTTCGTAAAATATGGTTCTGTTTGGATATTTTGGCTAATCTTCACTTGTTGCCATGTGCTAGCCCACTATGTGAGTACTTGTGAGTTGTTATGTGAGTACTTGTGAGTTGTTACACCCATTATTACACTTTATTGTATTTTATTGTATTTTAGGGTAAGTTTGACCTAGTCTCCTCCTTAGGGCTAGTGCCTTAAACCTAAGTCACATGGTTCGGGTTCGAGTTCGAGTTCGACAAAGATTAGGTTCGATTCGGGTTCGAATTTTCCAATAAGGTTCGAATGAGGTTCGACTTTAGGTTCGGCTATATATATTGAACCCTAATGAAACCTCGTCCCAAACCTCAATAAAATTCTCCTTCAAATTCGTCCTAAGGTTCGAATTCGGGCACGCATTCGAGTTCGTCCAGGTTCGGCATTAGGTTTGATGAACCTTGAGGTTCGCCAAAGTTCGAACCTCAAGCTTTAGGTTCGACGAACCCTATGACATAGCCTTAAACCACCTAGTGGATTGGTATAAATACACCACCTTCCTCATTTGTAACATCATCTCATTGAAGTGAGTTTATTCATTCTTTTTCCTAAGGACACCTATACTTGTGTTGCACACTCTCTTGAAGTCTTATGTGTTCATCATTAAGGCACCATTATATTTCAGCTTGTTTATATTACTGGATCAGGGTTTCATTGAAGAATTCACCTTAGATCCTCTACCTCGTGATTTCTAACATTGTATCAAAGCTAGTGTTGATTTTTCTTTCTCTTCCCAGCGCTCTTTAAAGATTTTTTCAGATCCGAAATTGAGGTTTCATCTCTGTTTCAAGGCTGTTACAGATCTGAAATTAGGGTTTTCAGCACCCTATTTTTTTACAGCAGCCAATTTTAGGGTTTTTACCCTTATCTGCACCAGTGCACCCTACAAGGTAGTTTTTTTTTTGTTTTTTGGCAAATTTAAGTCGTGGTTTTGAGTCTTGATCCCTCCTTAAGGACAATGCTTGTTTTCCTTACTTCAGCCACAAATTGCTGTAGATTTGCACTGGCATTGTGATATCCATGAATGAAAAATGGCTTTTTCCCCACCTCAACCAGGCTAACTATCACTCATGGGTTGTTCAAATGGTAGCTCTACTTCGCAGTAAATGTTTATGGATGTATTTGGAGAAGCCACTTCCAGCCACAACTAATCACAGTTATGATCTTGTATGTCTGAAGAAGGATGTAGCTCTTTGATTGATCACTCTATACATGGAACCCTATCTTGTCCATCACATCAATGACAACTTCAAAGTTGTTTCCTTCGGATATTGTGATGAATTCGAATGTATGTACAAGCTAGAGAAGTCTTCTACACCTTCAGCTTCGAATAAATTCATTGCAACGGTGACCAACGCAAATGATGATAGTAAGCTATCGCAATTTCATCTCAGTCATACTAACTATGGATCCTTGAGGCACATGAATTGTCTTCATCTTGTTGAAGGCGTTCCACAAATCAACCCTCCCAGTGGTGTGAGGGATGTGTGATGGGTAAGCATCACCGAGGGTCCTTCCCAAAGGACAACTCAAGATGGGCCTCTAAATCCCTTGAGTTAATACACAATGATATATGTGGTCCCGGGGCCACTTGTTATCTGGGGTGAGCCAAGTACTTCCTCACCTTTATCAATGATTTTTCTCAGTTTCTGTGGGTCTACACCATTAAATCCAAGGATGAGGTGTTTGCCAAATTCCTGGAGTTCCAAAACCTTGTTGAAGCTTAATGTAAGCATAAGATCAAGTGTCTCCAGTCTAATGGGGGAGGAGAATGCATTAGTAATGCCTTCCATTAGTTTCTTCACTCTCATGGCATCTCTTGGCAACAAATTGTTCTTTATACTCCTCAACACAATGGTTTGGTCGAGCGGAGGTACAGGTCTATCATGGAAATGGCCCATTGTATGCTTCACTCTCAGACCATGAAACTTTCCTTCTAGGGACAAATAGTAGTTTGTGCAACATTTCTCAAMTCGTGTTGTCTCTGATATGACTCCTTATGAGCACTTGCATGGGCAAAAGCCCTCTATTTCACATTTTATGATTTTTGGATCAAGTGCATGGGTCCACCTGCCTCGTGGAGGGTGCATTATATCCCACATCYAGTATACTACTCACCATACTATGGTTGGCTACAGTGAGTCTTTTCAAGSGGGGTGTAATCCCTATGCCCTTGTCACTCATCGTGCGACTGAGCATCATGAGGTTATCTTTGATGAGACTATTCCTCGTGGTTTGCCACGATCTCTTCCATCACTTCTTTCCGGTGATGATTATCGGCATGTCAACATGGAAAATGCCTCTTCTTCTTTAGCAAAGTTATTTGTTGATGATTTTCATCTTGTTTTAGTGGATCTTACCACATCTTCCTTGAGTCTTGGTGTACACATGGGTACCTTTTCAAGCTCTTCTTTTGGACAGTCTCTAAGGATTTACGAAGCTATTTGTTCTGTCGACTCCTCTCATATTATGAAGGTTTCTTCTAGGATTCCCTCTTTTGACAAGGAAATGTAGCCTACTAATGAGCCTTCTTCCAGTGAGCAACGCAGTGATGAGCCTTCTTTCGATGTGCAAATCTAGTGATGAGCTCTCTCTAGATGTGCACAGTGCAACATAGTGATGGGCCCTCTGTAGATGGTGATCCCTCTCCTTCTAGTGATATCCAAATCAATGATGACAGATTTTGCTCAGAGTTGCCAATGGTGGATGATGATGATGATGACAACAATCCGACTACTTCATTGTTTCCATCTTTGCCCATGTGGGTTATTGCCACTCTTACTGAGGCTAGTGGCTTTCTTGTTTAGCCTTCTTAGTAATCAAAGTCACCCCCATCATAGGC
>JASDQU011104925.1:8348-19481 GCA_032191745.1 Picea mariana
AGACTTAAATCTTGGTAATGGCTTAGTCAATTCATATACAAGGTAAATGCAAGTATTTCAACTATTCTCAAATGACTTTTACCACCACTCAGAAAAACATAATGTATCATATACATTATGTATTAAAGTGGCAGTAGTATATGCTAGAACACTGATGTATTAAAGTGGCACACATGAAAAGAAAATGATAATTAATAACCTTTATGTTTCTAAAACGACGGGCATGCTTCAATTTTTCAAAAGTTCAATGAAAGCAACATAACTTAACTTCAGAATATTTATTAGTCTATTAAATTGAAAGTACATAGACAATGAATGGCCTCTTGTGTATTAGAATAAGTGCGCAATCAAATTATTGTTAGAATAAGTGCACAATCAAATTTTGTGTATCCCATTTTTTAATATTTGGGGATTCTTGGTACATATCGAGCTCTTACATATATACAATGAATGTTACAGGTAAGCAATTTTTTTAGCATTATAATATGGAATTTGTGAATTTAATTTGTTCCCATGACTCTATACATAAGATTTGCAATATATTCCCTCTTTATGGGATGCTTATTTTTATTATCTAGTGGTTTGCTTATGCGTAAGGCGATGACAAAGAAGTAATAATTTAACATCACCAAATATCCTTACTAGGGCAAGCATGTATGGTGGGATAACAGTTTCCACATTGTTTTCAATGGTTTTGTTTATACATATTATTAAGTTATCATGTCACCACGATCCTATCATTTGATAATTGTCAACACAAATAGATTTACACTTATCTAAAGCTTGCTCCATCATTGGTTATTCCCAACAACTACTCATTATAAAATGTCAAAATGACCTTTATTACCAATGACGTTCTTGTGATTTTATATGAAAGATAACAAATATAGAAAATAGTGGAGTGAAGTTTGGTTTTAGGGTTTGGATATGGAGGTTTTAGGACTTACCATTAAGCTAGGTAAGGTGTAACGTATTGAAAGCCAAAAAAAAATGATCAAAGTTGTTTGACAAGGGGAGAGGTACGTTATGCGACTCACTTGTTGTGGGTTAAGTATAATTAGTGGCTTTCCCAATAAAGGAGGGTGAGGTACTTTAAGTGACTCACCCATTATGGGTGAGATATGATTATTGACTTGTACGACAAAGAAAGGTGAGGTATGTTAAGTGACTCGCCCATTATGGGTGAGGAATGGAGTTTATTTATTGTTTATGAAGAGAGGAGTAACTACACTGTAAGATTCATGGACTTGGGCTTACTTATCTTTTTGGTCTTGACTTTCTTAGATATATGTCTTGTGCTTTTACATGCTAACTCATCTTTTAATGAACTTTATTCTTACTTTTTTGGTTGCTCGTATCATTTCGGTAACTAGAGTAAAGAGACGACACAATTTGTTCTCATTAGAGGAGTTCATGTAATACTTTGATGGATTTGGTGGATAAGGGAGTCAACCCTAAGTAACGTTCAAAGAGATATTTATATTAAGATTCTTTCAAACTTATGTTTGAAATGTATACTAAAGAAATAATTGATTTGAAATGGATCGTTGTAGCATAATAGTTAGAGTGAGGCTCCACACTACCACACAAATGACTTGACCACCATCAAAAGAGAGGATAGAGGGACTGGATTTGTCACTTGGTTGTTGGGGACAATTGAGAAAGTGAGGGATATATGAGAGAAGGAGGTAAATGAGTGGGCTCTAGATTACTTATTAAATATGAGTTAATGTTTTCACCTAGGGTTGATTGATTTTACAAGGTACTTCTCTTAGGCTTCAAGGGTTTCCACATGAAGAAAGACAAGATATAAACTAGAAATCACATATGGTTTCTCCTCCTAGTTATATATGTGTTCTAGCTACTGAAATAGGAAGAAACAAACCTGAAGTAAAGAGATAGAAAGAATGGATGCTTCTTGAGATTAAGAAGACTTAAATCACATGTAGAAGAGATAAGCTTACTATGATGCTCCAAGATGCTAAGATCTTACTGTAAAACAATTGAAAAACTACCTACCAAAAAAATGGATATGTAATATACAATACAACATCTAGTAAACAAATAAAATGAAGGAGAATAACCAATGTGATAGGTGAAGTATGCCCTTAGCTATGAGGTTCTCTCTCTATAGTTGTATGTTGGTAGTCCCCAGCGTAAGTGATCCAGGTGGATATCGGTGGCCACCCACCAATTCCATTGGATCAAAGCATAGTTTTCCATTTTGGCAGTTTTCTACACTTTTTCAGGTCTTGAACTTCCGTGGCCATTTTGAGGCCTTAAATAATGTTTTTTGGGCACGAAAACACCCAGATGATAACCAAAGGCATGGTTTGGGTCGACCATAATGTGTACTTCTCGGCTATACCTTTCCAACAGGTTACTGAGTGCGCCAAATGAAGATCGTATGCAAAAGTTATGACCCCAAGAAGTTGGCATACCAACTAACCCCATCGGGGCCCATAAGCCTTTTGGCGTTTCATCTCCTAAGGTTAGGTTTTTGGATATTTAGGGTTTCCTCATTGCTTCTTTATGATAAAATTGTATTTCGACCTCATTGTAATGCACTTCGGTGAATACATGTAGCCATCACATCTCTTCTTAGAGATAAGCTACCACCATTCGAGCAAGTTTCTTTCATTCTGCATTTTTACAGTTCAACGCATTTCATATATTAATAGAAGTCAAGTTTCATTGTATATTTGTGTGTTTTTTTTATAACTATGTATTTCATTTTGTTCCATTTATAAATTCGTATCAATGGGATTAGAGCGGTCTTCTCTTTATCCGTTTCTGTGTGTATGTCCCCAATGAGGTTAGGGTATAAGGCATTGGGACTCAAACTATTTGAGCCTTTGCAGGACCATCCTTGCTAACCCTGATGACCTCCCATGGTGGAAGAAAGAGAGACAATGGGACATGGAATCCTAGTAAATTGTTTCTTGAGGAATCCCTCGTGTGACAAAGGAATTAGATGATGGATAATTTTTCCCAGATCCTTCGACGTTTGCCAACAACCGACGCATATTCATCAAGCGACCACTTTGGAGGCACCGCCCCCTTCAAGGTACAAGTTATTTTTTATATCCTTATATTTGAAGGTCAAATAGAGGTAGATTACCTAGATAAATGGCTGAATCTCCTCGAACGGTATTTTTCTGTCCATAATTTTTCCGATAGAGAAAAGATCACCTTTGCACTCCTTAAGGTTGTCCCCCATGTCAAGGATTAGTGGGATACTTACTGTGAGAAAAAGGCCATGGAGGAATCCACACTGTTTTTAGTCGTACCCACTTGGGGTTCTTTCAGGGATGCTATAAAGGAACAATATTACCATGTTGGAAGTGACAATGACAAATATACAAAATGGACTATGTTGCGACAAGAAGGGGACCAAACAGTGCCAGAGTTCACAAATGTCTTCCATACCTTACACACCAATATGGGTATCAAAGACTCTTAACGACACATGGTACTCAAGTATCACGACAGTCTGCATCGATACATCTCGACATAAATGGATTCTATGGACATCTCATCACTAGGCATGGATTATCGATATGCCATCAAAATCAAGCAGAAATTTAAATAGAAGAAGCGTGAGTTTGGATTTGCGAATTTCTCACAGCAGAAGCAGGGAAAAGGTATCCCCAACCCACAAAACAAAGGATAGAGCAAGGATGGACCATCGTAGGAAAACCAATCCAATATGCCAACAAATAAGGGTAAAGGGAAGATGAATAAAGACACTAGAAAGTGGTGTGAATTCCATCAAAGTCCCTAGCATAACACCGATGAATGTCGCTCAAAGAATTCATTGGAATGTCTCCATACAAGGGGTCCGAAGACAAGATAAGGAAAATATGTTCATCCACAAATGAATCGTCATGAAAAATGTCCTCATCTAGTTGAGGGAAGTCCGATATCATTTAAGAAAAAACTAGCGATTTCTTAGACTTCGCCGAAATGAAATCAAGATCAAATTCTTGAAAAATAACAATCCACTAATTGCATTTTCCCCCTTTGATACACTTGGCGAGGACATATGGAAAGGGATTGATATCCACAACTACAGTAGTTTTTCAAAGTAATATATAATGTCGTAATCTTTGAACTGCATGCACTGCAACCAAGGCTAGTTTCTCTATGTGAGAGTATTCAAGTTCAGGACCAACTAGGTTTCGATTGAGATAATAGACAATGTGCTTCTGGAACTCATCGTCGTCCTGAATCGTAACCATATCAATCGTCCCTTCGAATGTGGCGATATAAATAAAATAGTCTCTACTGTAATCTAGAGGCTTCAACAGAGGTTTTGATACCAAATATTTCTTAAGAGCATCGAAGGATTCCTGGGCTCACTCATCCCATATAAACGGAGTATCCTTCTTCAATAGACGTATGAAACCCTTAGTTAAATTGGCATAGTTCACTATGAACCGATGTAGGAAATTAACCTTCCCCTGTAAACCTTGAAGTTGTTGAATGTTGCGTGGGGGAGGCAATCGAAGTATTGCCTCAACTTTCATAGGATCTACCATGATCCCATGCTCAGATACTAAGAATCCTAAAAGACGTCCAGACCTAACGCAGAAGATGCACTTGTTAGGGTTCAATCGAATGTGATAGTAACAACATCTCTTAAATACTAATCAAAGGTGCGTGGAGCAATCTATTCTTTTGTGAGAGTGAGTAGAAAGATCATCAAGGTAAGCTTCGACAATATGCTTGAGATCGTGAAAAGAAAGGGTCATGGCTCGTTGGAAGGTTTCTCTGGCGTTTTTTAAGGCTGAAAGACATTTTCTGGTATGAAAATTTAACCCAAGGAAAAATAAATGCCATCTTATGTTGATCCTCAGGTTTGATTTGAATTTGATTATACCCTGAAAATCCATCCATAAAAGAAAAGAATTTGCTTCCCATGCACTCATCAAGAATCTAGTCAATGAAAGCACTCAAGAAGTTATCTTTAGGACAAGCCTTGTTCAAGTCTCGAAAATCCATACATACACGGATGGTTCCTTGTTTTTTATTCACGAGAATGGGGTTGGACACCCATTTAGTCAAGGGAACGGAGTAGATGAAACCAACATTAAGTAGCTTCTCCACCTCTACCTTAATAGCAAGGGTGTTCCTAGGATTAACAACTCTAAGACATTGTCGAATAGGTCTAGCATCCGTATAGGTCTTAATCCCATGTTCAATCATGTTGGGGTCGATCCCTAGAATCTCTTCATACGACCAAGTGAATACATCGCAAAATTATTTGAAGCGATCGGTGTAGATCTGCATTTCTTCAGGGAACAATCCACACCAATATATATGTTCTCAATTTTTTCAGGAATTCAAGATATGTTGATTGTGACGGTAGGAGAAATATTCGCCATGTTTCCTTCAGCATAAATACCATGCGTATCTAATGGAACCACAATGTGACCGACCATCTCACTCAAGGTAGATCTAAAGTCATCTTGTTCGATCCTAACAAGTGCGAGGAGGAAATAGGAGCGATGATGCATATCGTCCCAAGGCCTATCAGGACCATACATGGCCTCTAACATGGCTTCATCTGAGGGTAAAGTATCGTCAAGGAAATCATGTAAACAATAATATTGGATGGTCCATATGGGCTCTAGAACAGGATCCACCTCATTCGTTCGTGAGGATAAAGGATCCAGGTCAACAATAGCATCAAGAATAGACTGATATACAACTTTTGCCACTGACAGTGGAATTTCCATCCCAATGTGAGATTGACCTTTGTATGACATAGTTGGGGAAGGTAGGGTCCAAGGGTCATTGAAATACGAAGTACGGAAAGGAATGAACCTCATTGACGATGAAGACTCACTAGAAATGGCATAAATATGGTGAATTGGTGCCACAAAATCAAAGCTACCCATGAGAGAGGAATACATTCTGACACCTGTTATCCACAATTTTGGTCATCGTGATGAGGGTATGATAATGTTATGATGATGGAAAATCAAGCTCTTCACTAAGAACACTTTCCTGAGAAAAGTTACATTTGTCTGCTTCCAGAAAACATGCTTTTAAGGGATGTTCGCAGGCTACCTATACAGCTGCCTGCGAGAATGCCTGATTCTCGTAGGCTGCATTAAGCTGGAGTGCGAACAGTTCGCACTGTAATTAACTGTCAGGGTGCGAACATGCTCCAAAGGAAGGAAAAAGATAAAAATCTCGAATCTTCTAGAAACATGAGTTGGCTTCGAATGGTTGTTCAGGTGCTGGCATTCCAGATATCTTGGGATCATTTCCTATCCAAGTTACTAATCTATCTTCTCCTATATATTGAGAAGATTGCTCATGGAAAGGGTTAAGCAAGTTAGAAGCAAACTAGCGAGAGATTGATTGGAGAATTAGTGCAAGACTGTATGGAGGACTGATACTACAACAGCAAGAGACAACAACAAGGTCATCAATAGTGGTTGATTTTCTTCATGCATGAGCAAGTGTGTGTGTCAGAGCTAGGAGCCATTGAAAGGAAACCTATGACATCAAGGCTTAGGTTGTAAGTTTCACTTTCAATTAATTCAATACAGTAATATGTCCCTTTCCCATAAAGATGATGTCACTTTATTACACAATTCCTTGATCATATGTATAGACTAGCTATTGAATATATTAATCTGCCTTTACTTCGATTGGTTTGTACTGTTGTGATCTGAACGGTGCAAGAGCATTGGAGCGAATCTTGGAACAACAGAGACCTAAGGAAAGCATTCATAAGGTATGTCCATAATCCTTACCTCTTAGTTCATTCAATAGGCTAGATCTAGGGAAAGTGTATTATTCTGTCCTATTTTGTTCTAGATCCGGGTGTATCTAGGGAGATTGGTTTGTGTCCGCACTCACGGATTTATCCTGAAACAACACCAAAATTTTCCTGCTGAGAATTATCGATCATAGGGACCGAAGGTCCAACTTATGCATTATGATCAGCATGCAAAATGGACAATTGATCAATTGTCACTATTTTCCCTTCTTGAGGAAAACAGAAAGTGCAGAAAATGAATGACACAAATGTTGTCATGGAATAAATCCAATTACACCCTAGTAGTAAATTATAGTCAAGGGGCGCATCAACCACCTCGACATCAACCTCCACTTTCTTTCCACCTAATTGGAATGAAAAAGCGGGAAGAATTTTGTGGGGTCGAAATGAACACCCATCAAATGTTGTCAACATAGTCATAGGTTGGGACAGAGTCGGAGAGACAATGGTTTTCTAACAGTTTAGGGACATCACACATGTCACAACACCTTCATCAATTGTAGTGTGTTTGATGGTAATTTTTGTGTACTCCACATGGATTTGGAAGGTCACGTGGTAAGGTAAGAAAGGCCTAACATCCATGACATCAAACTTAATAACCTTCGAGCCACATGGGTCTAGAGATTCTAATGTAGATAACAAGGCATTCCTCTATGAAGGACATATCTAGAGCACCTCCAAATCCGACATCGCACAAGGGGTTTGACCCAAATCTTCAACAATTGAATAGTTCTGGGAAACTCTGGCATTAGGATTATGGGTAGAGTGCTTTAGTACTCCTTTCAAAATATGAGGTGGAGGTTCCAGCTTTTCAATCTGCAAGGGTGTTTCCGAAGGAGGAGGAGACTCTGGACCTACAACAGTCTGTGAAGAACTGTAATCATGCGATCGAGTGGCTAATCAATCTGAGACTTGACCATATTGACACATAGATGGCCACCTTCATGTGTCAAGGGGTTTTGACTCTCGCACGACACATTTCTGATGTTGGAGGTCCCTGAGGCCATGTGATTATTATGCGGAAACGAATTTGTCATCACAATGGGAAGCTGCGATAAGAGCCTCTAGGCTTCCTCGATTTTGGGTCATAGGTGGGTAAGGTGATCATATTTACAAAGTTTACAAGGAAACTTCATCTTCCATTTTTCTTTCTTAACCTCATCAACATTATTATTCGATCTATCATTGTTAGTGTTATCCTTGAATTTATTATTATTTTCCCCACCCTTACAATTATTACCTCATTCTTTCCTTCTATTCCCTCCTGGTTGATGGTTACCATTTGGGTTGGCCGCCGACTGTACAAAATGAACATTCGCCAACTGAGTGGGAGTGGAGGATGAAGTCGAATCTTGTCCTACTACATGATGGCTTAGAGACAAATCTTTCAACTGGTTTGTCACCAAATCTGTAGACTTAGCATTTGCAGAGCCTATGATGTCATCGGCATGAGGCCCAGGATTTTTTATAGGGTCATAATTCGACCGCGGCGCATTAGGAATAATTTCATACAACATCCCATATTGAGCATATATGAGGTCCAATTGTTGGGCTTTAAAAATAGCTTCTTCCTCAGATGTTACTCTAGATATAGAAACATCCTTTGAAATATAAGGCAATAAGTACTTCAGGAACCACTCCAACAGAAACTCTAGAGTAATGTAGGCTTTGATCAACCTCTTTTGTCTACGCCACTCTTGGATATGGTCCAATATGTGTGTGGATTTATCTTGGTGGAGGGATGAAAAAAGTTTTATGCCAGCATCGTAACAAACTAGAAACTAGAAGTGGTTGAGAAAGACCAAAACCATCTGATTAAAGTTTTCGTACATTCTCCCGAGTAGCTCAATGTACCATTTCACGATGACCCCCATGAGAGTGCATTGAAATAGCCTCAAATGAATAGAATCTTAATTCATGGAGTTAGATGAGCACCAAAGATGAAAAGTAGTGACATGATCACTTGAATCCTTGCCAATCTTTCCTTTGAATTTTGGAATGTCCAAAGGAATCTTGGTGGAGACGGGGGGACATAACAGATCATGACGCACAGGGTCATTCATTAATTTTGACAAATCTGGCAGATTAAGCATGTCCAAAAAAGGGAGTCGGGGTTGCGGTGTCTGATCCCATGCTCCCGATAAATATTAGGGCTTAGGGATTGCAGGCCATACATGGTTTTGGTATATTTCATGGCCTTGTCTGGTAGGATAATATCCTCCTCTAAACTAATTCATAAAAGGTTGTATGGGCACCATAGTTGCAGAAGCGACATAATGAGGGTTATATACGTTTCCCCCAACCGAAGGGGCTCCAGACTGGGGGTTTCCCATAGTGTTAAATTTACTCCCTCCGGATGGAACTCCAAAGAAAAGAGGGGGTGTCTCCATAATAAATGTGTTTGTTGGAATCAACATAGAGGAAGAGGGAATAAAGGATGAAATATGGCAAGTGACTTGCCCGCCTGATTGAGCACTCCATCTGGGAGCATTGAGACTAGGATTAGTCTTGGAAGAAAAAGGAGTCCAACCTCCACCAAACTAGAGAGGAGCATACATAGAAGCCATGCCCCCAGGTCCAAAACTAGGATTCACATTAGCCATTGGAATGAAGGATGAGATTTGCGATGTCATGTTGGGAATACTAAAATAAAAGGGGTTAGAGATTGAAGGTATTGATTGTGAATTGTAACCTGGCCTACCAAAAATATATTCGAAAGGGTTCATTCCTATGGGTCAAATAGAACCCACAGGTTGGGTAGCATTAGAGGCAGGGATATCCGACACCCCAACCGTCGAGGTTGAAGGAGTTGAAGGGATCCCACTAATCACAGAAAATATAGGAGTCAAGGGACTCCCTTTGACGTTCAAGTTTGATTCAGTACTCATAACTGGATGATCACAAGTCTAGGAGGTGGAGATATATGCACCATGTTTATTAAATTTATGCCTTTTAGAAGGCAACTTTGGTAAAGACTCAAGATGTGGTAGTAACTTCAACAAACGAGGAGACCTGTGGGGAGGATGGTCTTGCTCCATGATGACTCAAGACTCAATATATAATACCAAATCCTAGGGCCAAGTAATAATCAGAGAGCACAACAAAATAAATAAAAAAGGCCAATACAGATAAACAAGATATAGTGGCTGAAAAGGGGACTTCCTCACTAGAGTAGGTATGTCTCTCCAAAGAGGGGTTTGAGACTCCCTTCAAAATATTGGAGGTATTAGAATCAGTTATAAGGGACCTCGTGGGATTAACAACGCAGTCGGTCAGATCCCCTCAAAGAGGTGATCCTCCATAAAGGTTGTGTGTTGTCTGACCCTTATCTGATTCAGGGTACCTGAAGAATAACCCCTACAAGTAACCTATGTGACTACCTATGTCAAGCAACTAGAGTCACCACAATATAACCAATGCGCAAACGAATAGTTGTAATTTTGGTCCACCGTATGGGAACGGTAAAAAATCTCGAAATATTGAAAGCACCGACTCTGATGGAGGTAAGGTACTAGCAAGATCCCCAAATACAAATAGAACCTGAGAAATATATCTGACGCTAAGAAGGTATTAGAGAGATATCTCTACAACCAACTTCACGTGACCTTGGGCTTAACTCCGGTGTGAGTGGAGCCTCCTGACCTCACTAATTACACAATGGGTTTCACCACTCCCTGGTCAAACACATATGTTTAGTTTAATAGACTTGGATAATTTTACTCACAAAATCCTATTCCAATGCCCTATGTCCAATACTTGTTTGTGCACCCTGAAAAATAAAATCGTTTCTAATCAATTTTAATTAATCAGTGTTAATTTTAATGGCCTCTTCTTACTCAAAAGGTGTGGTTATGAAACTAATGGTATTACGACTCAACATATAAAAGAAGAAAATATAAAAACACTGCTAAGCAATAGTCTTAAATTTCTAAGAGATAGTATTGTTATAAACACAACTTTTCCAATGTAATCTCTACAATTTCAATGAAATGAAATCTCTCCACATGTGTCAAAATCAATGCAAAGTAATCAAAAGTGAAAATGTCATAATGACAAAATAGGTAAATGTTTTTTTGTATTTTTGATATAAAGAAAAGAAAATGCAAGGACTAAATAACAACTTCACAAGAAGACCCTACTGTTGGATTACTAAGAGGGGGAGTGAATCAGTAATAGCGTAATTATAATCCTTTTTCTTCAAATGTTATATCAATGTAGAATTATTATCCAATAATGAGCAGTAATAAATAAACAATCACACACATACACAGTACACCAGTGTTTTACGTGGAAACCCAAATCGGGAGAAAACCACAGAATGCTTTTTCTTATATGTC
>JASDQU011104925.1:19581-32488 GCA_032191745.1 Picea mariana
CCATATTTACTTCTTCTCAACCATGAAAAAACAATAATGAGTCATATTTACATCAAACAATATTGGGTCCATTACCCAAGCCTTTTTTCTATGGGGCTTTCTTCAAGGGTTGACATCAATGACAACCAACCTTAATCAACGCCTACTGCAAGAAAAAAAAGATAAGCTAAGAAGGATACCAAGAAGAAAACACTCAGACCAATGTGCAAGGACAACCAATGAAAAAGATGATAAGAAATAATACCTCCCAAAAATTCAACAATAAGAAGGATTCCTATCACTTTACAAGCACTTAACAGTCAGGATAGAGACCCAAGAAGACTCAACAACCAACCAGAATCACCCAACAAAGAACAAACTCAACCAGCAAGACTAAAGAGCTGATGTATGCAATTTTTTGAGCAAAAATTGCGTATGTACACACCCTAAAGGAGGAAAAATCCCGTATGTATGCGCCTGTCAAGGGAAAAAATGTGTATATCTGGTAAAACACTGCTAGGGAAAGGGTTAAGCCAAGAAACTTAGATGCAAAGTAAAAATAGGCTGTCAAGCAACATGCGACCAGGAAAATCAGGCTAACAGAGAGAAAATCAAGGAGAAAAACACTCCAAACCCCCAAAAAGAAGATCAATTCCCTAGTATGGTTGCCAATTCTGTTACGAGGAAAATATCTCTATGGCATGGGGTAAACCACAATATATGGAATGACATGCAAAAATCGACTCTAATCTAAAATATGCTATATAAATGAAATGCTAACAAGACAAGGTCAAGAGGCTACCTCATCCGGATGTTTGATGAAGACTACCGTTGAGCACACAACTCAAAGCTCTATACTTGCAACTTGTCCTCAACAACCAATATATGAAAGCATATAGTGATAATATATAATGTTAGCATATAGATTAGCATAATCCATTAACATACATGATAAATAGAGCCATGGAATAATAATTCAAATATTTGCAAGATATCAATTGGATGAGAAAAGAGTATTTATATTAAAATAATCAACATAAGTATATATGTGACAAACTTCTGTACCAACACATATTGGAATTGAGAAACTAAGTCCCTCTAGTTGGGCCTCCATCACTTCAATCCTCCACCAAAGGCAAGCTAATATAAAGGAGTCAATGAGTGTTAGGAACCTAACCTACCTAACCCTTCAAGTGGGTAGAATAATATATTTCCATGTAATAAAGGTCAATATTAATAAGGCCTAGCAATAAGGAGGAATAAGTCAAATGTAAGAAGACCTAATAGAAGCTTTCGCTTCTAGAAGGATCTTCATCTAGATTGTTCTTTTGGATAGATAGATTTAGTATAAATAAGAATAGAGGGTATGAGAAGTTTTATCTTGGATATTATTGTAATAGAGCTCTGCTCTGCTGGAGGTTGACCCCTCGAAGAGGCAAGTGAACATTGTTCTTAGTAATCAAAGTGCTCTTTATAGTGTTATTATGGTATTATTGTGGTATTGTTTTGGTATTGTTCTGGTTATATCATTGTTTCTTTGCCATTTCTTGCTAATTATTTCTATTTTGAATACTATTTTATATCTGGAATACAACAAGTGGTATCATAACACCTTCCTCGGAAAAAAATTGTGGGTTAATTTTTTTCAGGGTAGAGATGTATTCCGACGTCTTAAAGCTACAAAGATGTATCGTTATTCACATAAACCCATGGTTGGGGATTCATACATGTAGGAAATACAAGTGGTACTTAAGCACACATCTGTTGGCCACCCTTGTAACCCATGTTGGTACCCCTTCGAGTGGTAGTGCATCAAACAACACCTGTATACAGATTGAACTAGATCTCCTGAAGCCCTCCATAGATAAACCAATTGGCTTCCTGACTGCTATAGTTCCCCTGAGAACAACACTAAGGAAGATACTCTATAGTACCTGGGTAGTTGGGTAGTATGACTAAGGGCACGATCTAGCCTCCTTAATTGGTGCCCTGAGATATTGGGCCGAGTACTACTGTTGGATCTTACACGCATATCAAAGAGATATAGCACAGGGAAAACCCTTTCTTGTAGAAACCTTGAATACCCTAACCCTTGGGACGGAAACAAAAACAGAACAGATGAGATATATTGCTGTTCAACTATCTTCTACATTCGGGTTGCGAAATTACTACACCTTTATTCTTGTTAAGCATTTCGTCATTTCACCACTGTAGTATTCTTTAGACCGGAGTATAAATCTGCAGGAGTAAAAAAACAAAAGAGTATAGTGTTCCTACCGACACACTTATTTGGGACCTATTCCATTGGATTCCACTTTTCTGATCGCATCCATACCCTTCATTTTTAATCCTATTTGTTTCAGTGGACCTGACCTCTTCTTAGTTTCATTATTTTTCCACCTATTCCAATATATTTCTCTTCTTGCACTGATCATTGTGGTACCTATCACTTATAATTCCTTTTTTGTGGTCCCACCCACCCATTTTTCCTTACCCGCACTTCCCCTTTCCAAATGGCCACCTCTCGCACCCAAGAACTCCAAACATCAATCAATCAAGCCGATGCCTCCATTGAACACATGACATCTGATATTGGCTCTAACAATTCCCGCATTGAAAGAGTAGAGAACAAATTTGACACCATGGAAGCCAAATTCACAACCCGATTTACCGCTCTTCAGTCTGCTATCAGTCAATTGTTGAACCGCCCTGCAGATCCTTCCTCGTCTGACCCACTCGATGTTGTTGATTCCTCTAAATCTCTACATTTTCAACCCAAATCCTTTCATCATGAACCTCGTCTTCCCCATGTAGAGGTCAATAAATTTGATGGGTCCGATTCGACGGGTTGGGTCACTCAAATGGAGAATTATTTTTCTCTGCATGGTATTACTGACGAGTTGGCCAAACTTCGCTATGCTATCCTCTATCTAGATCCTGAACGTTGGCAATGGTGGAAATGGCGTAAAATTTCAAGTCAAGGGTATATTGCTTGGACACAGTTTGTTGCATAGCTCTATGCCCATTTTGATACTGATACCCACTATCTCGATCATTTGACCAAGTTGAAACAGTCAGGCACAGTGGAAGACTTTATCATGGATTTTGAGCATTTGGCCTTTCGAACAGAGGGCATGTCTGATGCGTTCTTCCGTGAATTCTTTATCATTGGCCTCAAGGATTAAATCTGATCCCAAGTTCTCATGGCCTTCCCTCAGACATGGTTGGAATCTACTACACGTGCTAAAGAGGCCGAACAAGTTGTTTTCTCTTAGAACAAAAAACCCTCTTTTTCTACTTGCCCTCGACCCACTAATCCTAACCCCCCTGTCACTCCCATCAAGGTCCAGAAACTAACTAGGGATGAAATGGTTGAATGCCAACTGAAGAGTCTTTGCCATAATTATGATGAAAAATATTTTCCGGGGCACAAGTGTAAGGAACAAAAACTTTTTATGTCCATTTCCGAAGATGTTCCTAAAGATGATGTGACAGTTCCCCTTGTTGACGAGCCCTCCCTTCCCGATGCTACCCAGGAGCCTGCTGACCCACCTGAAGTTGAACCAATTATTTCCTTTCATTCCCTCACTGGATTCTCTACCCCACAAACCCTCAATATCATTGGCTATATTAATCACAGGAAGGTCATCATCCTTGTTGACAGTGGTAGCATCCACAATTTTATTCATCGTCGCATTTCCCAGGAAACCAATTACTATATTCGTGCTGTCAATAATTTTCAAATTATAATAGCCAATGGTGGGTCCATGAAATGTGGTGGGCATTTTGAAAATGTTCGTCTTCAAATCGACCATTACCACCTGAAATATCATATGTTTTCCATTGACATGGGCGATTGTGACATTGTGCTAGGTGTTGAATGGTTATGCACTTTGGATCCCATTCTTATGGATTTTAAGGAATTAACCATGCAATTCCAACAAGAGGGAAAGGGTATAAATTCCAAGGTCTCACATCTAGTTCTCCTGAGATCATTAGTTTCCATCACATGGAAAAGATCTTCAAGAAAGGCCACTCCAGTATTATTTCTCAACTCCATTCTATTTAAGCCATTGAGACACGCTCTGTGCATCCTGATCTCCAAGATATCCTTTCTACACATCAAGATGTTTTTTCCACCCCTCAAGGACTTCCTCCTTCTCGTGGTGTTCATGATCATTTCATTCCCCTTGTTCCTGGAAGCCTCCCCCCCAATGTTCTCCCTTATCATCATCACTTTGCCCAAAAGAATGAAATTGAGAAAATAGTGAAGGAATTGCTCCAAGTGGGTGTTATCTGCCCCAGTACCATCCCTTATTCTTCCCCTGTGGTCATGGTACTTAAGAAAGAAGGTACTTGGCGCATGTTTCCTAACTTTCATACCCTCAAAATACTCACCATCAAGGACGAGTTTCCCATTCCTGTCATTGATGATCTCTTGGATGAGCAGAGTGGTGCTCAGTACTTCACTAAACTTGATCTGTGTTCTGTCTACCACCAAATAGGTATGCAAGAAGCTGACATAACCAAGACTGTCTTTCGCACTAATGAGGGTCATTATGAGTTTTTGGTCATGCCCTTTGGCCCGTGTAATGCCCCCTCCACCTTCCAAAGCCTCATGAATCATGTCTTCCATCCTTTTCTTTGTCATTTTGTCTTAGTTTTCTTTGATGATATTCTCATCTATATAAAAAATTGGCAGTCCCATATTTCCTGTGTGGATCAAATTCTCCATCTACTCTCTCAACACCAACATTTGGTCAAATGCTCTAAATGTGCCTTTGGCGCCTCAGAAGTAGATTACTTGGGTCATATTGTTGGCAAGGTTGGTGTCCGGGTGGATCCTAAAATGACTGAAGCAATGCAGGTGTTGGAACAAATATTGAAAATTTCTAAACTTAGTGTCTTTCGCCAAAATTTATGTCAGTTGCGCCAATTATTTTTAGAACCTTGTCGCCTAGCATAAGCTTGTGTAACCATTAATTCCTTACACCATTGGGCACAAACCTTTCTTCTCCAGTAAAAACTCCAAACCTATCGTCATTTTCACTGAACTTCTCTACCGTCAAAATCTCAAAGCTTTAAAGTTTCCCAAGGTCTCCTATTGGTCTTATTTTGCAATTCCTCGATTTTCGAAATAAGTCTAAAGTGTCAAATTACAAACCAAACTACAAAGTTTTGTTTTTTATATTATTTTAAAATTATTTTATATAATTTTAAATTGATATTTTAGATTTTGGTAAAAAGAGAAAATTGTCGATTTAGCCAAACCTTTTCACCTTTTATATAAGTTATTGGGTCAACTAATCTTCACGTCCCAATCTACCAACTATCCACCGAAATCCATACACATGCCAAGACACAAGACAAATCATACAAATCTCTAAGGAGAGAATTCACGAGGAGGTCCAAAAGAGTGCAATACGTGCCGAGAGAAATCGTTATAATAGGGTTATATGTGCAAGCCGAGTTCTATTTCAGGGATTTGGCCGATGTAGAGATTTTAATAACCACTGCTCTGTTTCCCCAAAGCCTGAAGGCCCGAAATCGGGGTTCCATCCTCATGCATAAAACACCGATGGGTTAAACGTTCGAGCTGTAAAATGAAAACGCCCTCCATCAAAACAAAACACTGCCTTGGTAAAACTAAATTTTCTCAGTCATGGAGAGGCCGTTTTACACGCTCCAATAGTCGATTGAATCTAGAAGCCATAATATTTCCAATGGTACCTTCATATCTGCATTCGGAGCTCGGGAAGGCAGCCAAAAGTGCCCCGAAAGATGGTGTTGCGTTTTTGTGCATACATGGCCTAGAAATGTAGGAACGCGCCTAGATGTAAGTCAAAAGACTGCCTGATCAATTTTTAGGACTCCCAGTTCACTATGGTCGAATATATACTGATTTTTACCTAAGGAAAGGTCGATTTAATTGTATAAATGCTCATCAAGAGCTCAAACCTAATTTTTAGGATTTCGGTTGCATTTTCTAGATTTTAGGGTTTGAGTCATGAGTCACTTGTCTTCTTTTCGAAACATTTTGTTTTCAGTTATTCAAAAGGGGGGCAGGGATCTATATTAATGTATATTATTGAGGAAGAAAGAGGGGGGAACAACCCGAAAGCGTTTTGGGGGATGGGTTTGTAATTCCATTTCTTTCAACAAATATAGAACAAAATGCCAAGAGATTCTATACCTCGTCACTATGTAATTCTATCTTTTCTTGTATTATTTTCTCAGTTTTACATTCATTCATTCTTCCTTCGTTTACATATTCATCTTGTAATGACTCTAATTCAGTAATACCTCTACTATAGTCATTTATTTGGCAACTTGATAGGTTCAAATTTTCCTCTGTTTATGCTGTGAGCAAACAAGACCTGTAGCTTGACTGTTTCTGCCTAGATTACAAGTTATATATATGCCTGTTTGTCTTTCGAAGTTATTTTTCATTCCTCTATTGAAATAAAGATTAGACTTATCAGAATTAGATACCTAACTCTTTGTTTCAGTCTCTTTTATCCCCTATCTTCTATCCATCTTCCTTATTTTAATTAAATTAGGCAAACGAAGTCATGCCTCTTCATTTCTGATTTATAAATGATTGAAAGATTTGTTTCATACCTAGTTCTAGAAGCCTCCTATGACTGATCAATCAAAAAATTATTATTTCATTTAAAATGTGCTAAGGCTTGGCTCTATTATAGCCGAGAACCAACTCTTGCAACAACAACAAGATTGGCCTCGCCCCAAGACTATCAAAGGCTTGCGTGGTTTTTTGGGTTTAACAGGTTATTATCACAGACTTGTTGTGATCATTCACCTGGCGTCTCCTTGGTTTGAAGACTCTACATGATTCATTGGTGACTCCACTGGTCTCAAAATGTCGAATTCGTTCACTGATCAAATTGCTACTAGGTTTGCTCCTCTGGACTTTACAAATGTTTATGGTTTTCCAAACACTGTTCTAGACATTAAAATTTGGGAAGATTTCCTTCCTAAATTTGGAGGATATGGGGACGACAATCCTGCTCAACACTTGTTCGAATTCCACAAGCTCATGGATGAATTAAATGTACATCATGAAGATGTCCTCATGAAGTTGTTTATGTTTTCATTGGAAAGAGATGCTAGAATCTGGTATAAATCTTTACCCCATTCCAGTATTCCTTCATTGAAAGATTTTCACACACTTTTTCATCAACATTGTAAGAGGATCTATTTAGCTGAAATCCTTTTTGAAGATTGTTGCAATATAGAATTCATAAGACAAAAAGATCAAACAAATCCTCTTGAAGAGGAGGAAGAAATATAAGAAATTTCCCAAGTCGATGAAGATAATTAGTATGAGGAAGAGTTGGTTGATAAAGAAGCAAAATATGATATCTCTTGTGATCATATGCAAGAAGAAGATCAAACCAAACTCCATGAAGATGAAGCGGAAAGGTCAGAAGGATTTCAAACCAATCACAACTAGATTTGCTGCAACAATGACAAGGAAAACGCTTTTTTAGATGAAGAGATAGATTCAAGATCATTCGTATATAACTCTATTTTTAATTCTGTTGTTCAAGAGAAACACATTCATAACGATTTTTTTAATATTAATGATGCTGGAAATGGTTTAATTGTACAACATGATGATGAAATGGCTAGTTTAAATATTCATGAAGACCAACAACATATGGAAGGTTATATACAATCACTATTTGATGATATAGAACATAGTCATTTTGCTATGGCAGAACCCCTTACTTATCAATTTCATGATCAAGTAAAGGCCCTGAAATATGATGAATTGTATGTCGCCAAAAAGCCATTTCGTGAAGAGTTTCAGGAGGATTGTAATTGTCCAAATGTAATAGAGATTTCAGGTATGATCACTATTGTAAATCCTCATGAAAATCAGTCAGTAGATATTCAACCATCTTTTCTAGATCCTCACAAAACAAAAATTTATGAAAGTCAATGTTCTAGAATGTGCTATGAGCATCCTGTTTATGATGAGTATCCAAAAGAGCAAGAAGAGGAGATTTCTTTTTTATCAGACACAAATATTTACGACAGTCCTCTTTTGTTTGATAAATATGACGAAAGTGTTTCTGAAGATGATGAGCAACAAGAAATGTTGGTTCAACAGGAAAGCAATCAACAACATCATGAAATAAATCAGCCTATGTATGACAGATATCAAGAAGATATTTGGACAAAATATGAAGGACATAAGCAGGGGTTACTGAAACAATTGATTTCTCCTCCCTGTTTAGCAACTATTGAGCAACAGACCAGTAAGTCTCAATGCGACCTTTTTGCACCAGTGGAAGAAAAAATCAGCAGTGGACAAAGTGCGCAAAAGCATTTCGAACAACTTGCCCAGTAGGAGGAAGTATGGATTAATTGTGAAAGTGGTATATCTCTTCCCTTCCATTCTACGATCCAGTAGCAGTTTATATGGAGTCAAAATGGGGGATTGAATTTTTTATTTCCAATTTCTTGAAGTTTGAATTTCAAAACTGTAAGTACGTGCTTCCAGTGCATGTTTTGAAATTTGCAGCTGCTCTTGTCATTTTTGTGCTCAAATATGGAAGCATAATTAAGTTAGTTAGTCGAATACTCGCTTGGTTGATTTGGAAATTTTCCTATACTTGAACAAAGCAGTGATATCAGTTAGAGTAGGTGATGTATATAAATAAGCTTGACTTTGAGCATTAGAGTACAATGGTGGTTTTCAGTATGTTTCAGTTCAGTTTGGCATCCAGTATGGTTTTGATTTAAGGCATTATGACTCCATAGCCCATTGAATGCATAAGCGGTTTTTTGTTTCAGAAAGGCGCAAGTAAAGTGACAGGGTTCAAAGTTTGTTAAGGATGATTTCAGGTCACCCAATGGATGGAGGCACGTGGTCTACTATTCTTGGTGCTTTACAGGAAAGCACCATCCCTAGATGGAGCCTATGTTGGAACAAATATTGAAAATTTCTAAACTTAGTGTCTTTTGCCAAAATTTATGTCAGTTGCGCTAGTTAGTTTTAGAACCTTGTCGCCTAGCGTAAGATTGTGTAACCATTAAGTCCTTACGCCATTTGGCGCAATCCTTTCCATTGCAGTAAAAACTCCAAACCTATCGTCATTTTCTCCAAACTTCTCTACCATCAAAATATCAAATCTTTAAAGTTTCCCAAGGTCTCCTATTGGTCTTAGTTCGCAATTCCTCGATTGTCGAAATAAGTCTAAAGTGTCAAATTACAAACCAAACTACAAAGTTTTGTTTTTTATATTATTTTAAAATTATTTTATATAATTTTAAATTAATATTTTAGAGTTTGGTAAAAAAGCGAAAATTGTTGATTTAGCCAAACCTTTGCACCTTTTATATAAGTTATTGGGTCAAATACTCTTCACGTCCCAATCTACCAACTATCCATTGAAATCTATACACATACCAAGTCACAAGACAACTCATACAAATCTCTAAGGAGAGAATTCACGAGGAGGTCCAAAAGAGTGCAATATGTGCCAAGAGAATCACTATAATAGGGTTATATGTAAAAGCAGAGTTCTATTTTGGGGATTTGGCCGACGTAGAGATTTTAATAACCACTGCTCTATTTCCCCAAAGCCCGAAGGCCCAAAATCGGGGTTCCATCCTCAAACATAAAACGTTGATGGGTTAAACATTCCAGCTATAAAATGAAAACGCTCTCCATCAAAACAAAAAACTGCCTTGGTAAAACTCAATTTTCTCAGTCGTGGAGAGGCCGTTTTACATGCTCAAATAGTCGATTGACATATAGAAGTCATAATATTTCCAATGGTACCTTCATATTTTCATTTGGATCTCGGGAAGGCAGCCAAAAGTGCCCTAAAAGACGGTGCTACGTTTTTGTTCAGACATGGCCCAAAAATGTAGGAACACGCCCAGATGTCAGTCAAAGGACTACCTGATCATTTTTTAGGACTACCAGTTCACTATGGTCGAATATATACTAATTTTTACCTAAGGAAAGGTCGATTTAATTGTGTAAATGCTCATCAAGAGCTCAAACCTAATTTTTAGGATTTCGGTTGCATTTTCTAGATTTTAGGGTTTGAGTCATGATGCACTTGTCTTCTTTTCGAAACAGTTTGTTTTCAGTTATTCAAAAGGGGGGAAGGGATCTATATTATTGTATCTTATTGAGGACGAAAGAGGGGGGAATAGCCCAAGAGCCTTTTGGGGGCTGGGTTTGTAATGCCATTTCTTTCAGCAAATATACAACAGAATGCCAAGAGATTCTATACCTTGTCACTGTGTAATTCTGTCTTTCTTGTATTGTTTTATCAGGTTTACATTCATTCATTCTTCCTGCTTTTACATATTCATATTGTAATGAATATAATTCAGTAATACCTCTACTATAGTCATTTATTGGGCAACTTGTTAGGTTCAAATTTTCCTTTATTTATGCTGTGAGCAAACAAGACCTGTAGCTTGACTGTTTCTGCCTAGATTACAAGTTATATATATGCATGTTTGTATTTTGAAGTTATTTGTCATTCCTTTGTTGAAATAAATATTAGACTTATCGGAATTAGATACCTAACTCTTTGTTTTAGTCTCTTTCATCCCCTATCTTCTATCCATCTTCCTTATTTTAATTAAATTAGGAAAATGAGGTCATGCCTCTTCATTTCTGATTTATAAATGATTGAAAGATCTGTTTCAGACCTAGTTCTAGAAGCCTCCTATGATTGATCAATCAAAAAATTATTATTTCATTTAAAATGTGCTAAGGCTTGGCTTTATTATAGCCTAGAACCAACTCTTGCAACAACAACAAGATTGGCCTCACCCCAAGACTATCAAAGGATTGCGTGGTTTTTTGGGTTTAACGGGTTATTATCACAAGTTTGTTAGTAATTATGGAAAGAATTCTTTCACTTGGACTCTAGCAACGGATCAGGATTTTCAAGCTTTGAAGGCGACTATGTGTACTACTCTATTCTTGGCCCTTACTGATTTCACAAAGACCTTTGTCCTGGAATGTGATGCCTCTGACAGAGGAATTGGATCCATCCTTATGCAAGAAGGCAGAACCTTGGCCTTTACCAGCAAACAATTTTTAGAATGCCATTTGGGCCAATCAATCTATGAAAAGGAAATGTTGGCTATTCTGGATGCAATAGATCTCTGGCGCCCTTATCTCCTGGGGAAACACTTCCAAATTAAGACAGATCATCAAAGCCTCAAGTATTTTCTGGAGCAACGAACTTCCTCCCCAGAGAAACAAAAATGGGTAACTAATCTCTTTGGTTATTATTATGAGATCATTTACAAGAAAGGAAAATAAAACGTGGTTGCTGATGGTCTTTCTTAGAAATATGAAGATGAAGGGTCTCTTTTCTCCCTCTACTTCATTGTACCGTCTTGGATCTAAGATGTGAACCAAGAATGGCTACATGATCCTAAAATCTCGCATCTAATCCAACAATTGCAAGCCAACTCTCTAGTTTCCCTAGGGTAATCTTGGCACAATGATGAGCTTCGCTACAAAGGCCATTTGTATTTAAGTAAAAAGTCACAAATTAAATCCACGGTGCTTTCTGAGCTTCATGCTACTCCCACAACTGGGCATTCATGGTTTACCAAAACCTATGAGTGGGTCAAACTTTATTTTTTCTTGGATGGTATGAAAAAGGACGTTCGCACTTTCATAGTCGAATGTGATGTTTGTCAATGCAACAAAGGAGAAACCATCAAACCTCCTAGAACACTCCAACTTCTTCCCATTCCACCCACTATTAGGAGGGAAATATCTATGTATTTTATTGTGGGATTACCTAAATCATGAAATGTGTTAGTCATCATGGTGGTCGTGGATCATCTTTCCAAGTATGCTCATTTTTGTGCTCTTCAACACCCATTTACTGCCTCCACTGTGGTTCAAATTTTCATGGATCATATCTTCAAGATTCATGGCATGCCTCATTCTATTGTTTCTGATTGAGATCCCACTTTCACCAACAATTTTTGGGAAGAACTGTTCAGACTATAGGGAAACCGGTTGCATCTCAACACTGCCTATCATCCCTAGACTGATGGTCAAACTGAAGTCGTCAAAAAGTGTTTGGAGACTTATTTGAGGTGTTTTTCCTTTGAAAGGAAAAATTGATGGGCTCAATGGTTACCATTAGCTGAATGGTGGTACAACAATTCTTACCATACAACTACTTGCATGACTCCTTTTGAAGCAGTCTATGGCTAAAATCCACCTTCCGTTCTCTCCTACATGCGAGGTGTATAGAAGGTCTAGGCGGTTGACCAAACACTTATAGTTTGTGAGGCTATTCTCTGTACCCTCAAAGATAATTTGGTCATGGCTCAAAATTGCATGAAGCAACAAGCTGATCAAGGTCGCTCAGAACGTCAATTTGCTGAAGGAGACCAAGTATTTCTTCGACTGCAACCTTATAAGCAAACTTCACTCAAGGCCGAACATTGTCAGAAACTGGTGCCCAAATTTTATGGTCCTTATAGATTTCTCAAGTGTGTTGGAGAGGTGGCCTAGAAGTTATCTTTGTCCAATCATTCTAAGCTCCATCTTGTTTTTCATGTCTCCTTCTTAAAAAAGGTGATTAGAACTAAGTGCCAAACTCAAACCAACCTTCGTGAGTTGGATGAAGAAGGATCCATTTGGTTGCAACCACAAGCAGTTTTGGACCAAGGTGAGCGTCATCTTTATCAGTGTACCATCAAGGAAGTGTTAGTCCAGTGGAAAGATACAACTCCAGCAGA
This sequence comes from Picea mariana, assembly GCA_032191745.1. Classification (NCBI taxonomy): domain Eukaryota; kingdom Viridiplantae; phylum Streptophyta; class Pinopsida; order Pinales; family Pinaceae; genus Picea; species Picea mariana. The sequence continues at coordinate 32,332 of JASDQU011104925.1, forward strand.
TGCCACCTGGGAGTCCACTGGCATTCTGCAACAATTTCCTCATCTCAAGCCTTGAGGACAAGGCTGATTTTAAGGGGGAGGGCATGTTAGGAACCTAACCTACCTAAGCCCTCAAGTGGGTATAATAATATATTTCCATGTAATAAAGTTCAATATT
>JASDQU011104925.1:32508-45884 GCA_032191745.1 Picea mariana
TCCAGCAGATGCCACCTGGGAGTCCACTGGCATTCTGCAACAATTTCCTCATCTCAAGCCTTGAGGACAAGGCTGATTTTAAGGGGGAGGGCATGTTAGGAACCTAACCTACCTAAGCCCTCAAGTGGGTATAATAATATATTTCCATGTAATAAAGTTCAATATTAATAAGGCCTAGCAATAAGGAGGAATAAGTCAAATGTAAGAAGACCTAATAGAAGCTTCCGCTTCTAGAAGGATCTTCCTCTAGATTGTTCTTTTGGATGGACAGATTTAGTATAAATAAGAATAGAGGGTATTCTAAGTTTTGTCTTGGATATTATTGTAATAGAGCTCTTCTCTGTTGGAGGTTTCCCCCTTGAAGAGGCAAGTGAACATTGCTCTCAGTAATCAAAGTGCTCTGTCTGGTGTTATTATGATATTATTGTGGTATTGTTCTGGTTATATCAATGTTTCTCTACCATTTCTCTCTAATTATCTCTGTTTTGAATACTATTTTATATCTGGAATACTACAATGTGGTCATTTCCTTGATATTTTGTATTCAAAAGATAATAAGATATTGGGAACTATGAATCTTGATGATTACACTTGTCTAATGGTGACAAAAGTCTCAAATTACCAGAGAAACAAGAATAATTCGAAGACTGAGAATACTTCTACAACTACTACTAGTGTTACAAATTCTGTAGTTGTTGTTCCCGCAACATCGATTATTTTAAAAAGGTCCGTAGATACATTTCCTGAAGTTCCTAGTCGTTTAGTTAAGAGTGGTATTGAAGAAAGGGATAAAAATTTTAAAGCTTATGCAAGGAATTAACAACCCATGGTGGAATTTTAGCTCATGGTTGAGAACAAACTGAACATAATTATTAATGATTTAATGAGGATTAAACATAATATTCATGTTCTAAAATTTCCCAAATGCCTAATTAGACTTAGATCATTATAAAAGATGATGAAATGTGTGATTCCTAAATAGACTTAGATCATTATATGTTAGTCGTATTAAGTTTAAGTACTGTGTGTGAGGATGTGATTTAGACATCTTTTTCAATTTTGATAATTCTAGGCTTTTAGCCTAATACTTTGTATATCTCAATTTTAATATAAATGACTTATGTTGTTCATTTAATGATTCATATCTTATTTGAACAAAGTGTGTTATGTTTATCTAAAGTATTTTTACAAGAAATATTCATCTAAAAGATATGTTAACAAAATATTTTTTTTTATTTTTTCATGGTTTCAATGTACTTTTTTTTTTTTATGACTAGGGGAATCGACAATGGCGACAGTATCGTACTCACGTGACATGGGTTCAAATCCTACCAGATACCTTATAACCCCTAGGGATAATCGCATAGCCCATAAGCACGCTTCTGGATAAATCGAGGTTTGAAATTGCGACCTGCATAACAACATGAACGCCTTAACAGTATGTTCGCTGGCCACTAGACCAAACCCCTGCAGGCTATGGTTTCAATGTACTTAAGAAAATATAGAATTTAATATTTCCACTCATATATAGTTAATACTATTCTCAGTTTTTATAAGGAATTTAAAATTCTTTTGAGAAATAAGAATTTGTAATAAGAATAAACACTTGTTCTTTAAAGTAAAAGAGAAAAAAATTGTTAGAATTTATGCACATTAGCTAGGTTTTTGTCTGAAAATACCAATATAAGGTTAAAGATAGGCGTGAAATAAAAAAATGGCACCTTTTTCAAGTTGAACCACTCAATTTCTCTCAAAATTGGCACTAGAGCATGCATTTTACTATGAGGCAGTTTTGCATTCACATTTACATGATATCACAAATCTAGTTGCATGAAAGCAACCTCTCATGTTCTCCAATTGCACTTTAAATGACATATGTAAATTTACAATATATCTAACTCCATATTACAACCTTTAAAACATTTTTTGAGCTACACAGAATCTTGGGCATGCATTTTAATGTTGTCACTTAGTACATATTCGACCTTGCAAATTACAGAGTCTTTTGGCATAATAGAGTCTTTTATGACTGGAAATGGAAAACTGACCTTGGTTTCTGTAATGTTCCCCAATTTTACCAAATATTTTTTTTTTTTGTTAGGGACATTATTTCTCTTTCCTTTCAAACAACTTGTTCAAAAGACATAAAGACAAAGTCAGTGAGTAGTTGTCGTCACTATTTAACTTGGTTTATGTTTTCCATTTAGTAATAAACCTTGCTGTCATTAAAGGGTTTTTATTTCGGGTCAATTCATACTATACAATAGTCATAAACCTAAAGGTGGCTTTGCTATAACCTAGCCTTTCAGATTCCTTAACATTTCTAACATAAGTAGGAAGGGTTAATAGTATCCCACAAATGTTTATAACATCTCCATATATACACATCTCCATATATATATATATATATATATATAGATAGATAGATATATAAGCCCCACTAATAATATAATCCTTTCCATATAAATTCATATGTTAAAGTTTATACTATTAGGGATCCTTCGTATTTCCCATTCCTAGGCATGAACATTTAAAGTTGGGCATTTACCAAAGTCTTAATAATAATTCCGTCCCTCTCCTAGATAGTATTAATGTTACTTATAACACCAGGGTCTTATGAGAAATTGGTTTCCAGCAAGCATATGAATTTTGTGAAACATAGTACATACCTTACCATAATGGTGACTTTGTGTTTAGTTTTTAATTGGCCAAACAGTGTGAGAGCCGGTCATGATTAATTCCTGGTCAATATTAGCACAGTTGGAGTGGGTTGAACATCGTTGAGGGGTCCAACTATAACAATCTTCCTTCTGAAATTGTGTAACGATAATGGACAGTTAGTTACACCTTAACTGAATGAGAGACTAGCCTTGAAATTCATGTGCGTTGTGCTCTAACTGAGTTGTCCTCCCTCACAATAACTTGGCATGAATTCGAAAGGGGATGTGTCAAGGTTTGAATTGAAACCTTCATCCAGTCAATTAATGGTGGTCTGGGAAGGGTTCCTCCTGAGGCCTGTCGTCTGGCCATCGTGTCCAAAGCAAGGTATTCCACCTCCCATCTATCACATGGCAGAGTACAGGGTTCATAACTATCGCTATTACTTAGTTTCAAGATGGGTCTCTTAGGTCATTATTTCAGTTCCTTCGGCTCTGTCCCTCTGCGAAAACCTCTCCAGTGCTACTTGTGAAAAATTAGCTTGGTGTGCATGTCCTAAATCATAATATTAGGTTCTTCATGTGTGGGAGAAAAATGATAGGCGACCATCAGGTGGACGCCACCCTGAACCAGGTAGAATACCTCTCTGTCCTGTTACTCTGAACTTTTTTTTGGTTTTTGGTTTGCATGGTGTACACCAGTCACTATATCGTCTTATTTATTTTTTCGACTTCCTCGGTCCTGCACTGGAGTTCTGTATTGATTTTTACATGTATTTTAACTTAGGGTTTGTTGTCATCCCCCTGTTATTCCTTTATTTTTCCTTCATTATCTTTCACATTGTGACATGGCTTTGAGTCCCTATGAACTGTAGAGGAGTTCTAATCTGTATCCTTGACTTAACAGATCATAGGAAAACTTACTGAGATTTTCAAAGGGTTTTTTCATTGAGTGTTTAAATATCCATTCCACTTCGATGACAGTTCTCACCCTAGCTCAAAATCCTTCTGTGACTTTGAGGATTTGAAAACCACTTGTAAATTCGTTGACTGTCTGAAAGTCGTGGTTATTCTCTTAGCCTGTAATTCCAATCTCATAATGGGTGTTTGAAAGTTTCGTTCTGTTTGGTAAAGGGTATTTATTTTACACTAGGGTGTTATGATATTTTTTTTCCCGTTGGATATTTACCATGATGATTTTTTTTGTGGAAAGCTACAATTCTCTAGTTCTTTCCAAAACTGAAACATTGGTTCCTGATTCCATAATATGTGATAAATCGAATTAGTCCAGTCGACATTATTATTATGGATTTTATTAAGGGATGATATGCATTATGGTTCATAAGGACCCACCGTAAAAGTCATAAGATGCCACTGTGTGTGTAAAATAGTCTGGACTTGATTCAAGAAAATTATTAAAAGTTCTCGGTTCCCATGTATGTGTTTTGAAACTTGGTTAATGCATTTCCCTTCAACATATATATAATATTGAAGTTTGTGTTTTGAAAAACTTGTTTAATGCATTTCCCTTTAGCATATATAGAATATTGAAGTCTGTCTTGTGAAAACTTGGTTAATGCATTTCCCTTCAACATATATCGCATATTCAGGTAGCAAACAGAGAGTAATAAAACGTCTATGTTTGTCATGCGTATACTGTGCAAACTTTTTAGCACTTGGATTGTTAAGTTCTAAAAAGTTTATTATTGTTTATTTATTTTTTTGAAGGGTTTGGTTAAGAACTTTTAGTTACCAATCTAATGATGGGACCCGTGTTGCTGTGAGGGTACCCATAAGGAAATCTTTGGTCCACTCCTCCCCTTCGTTCCTATGGACGATTTTCCTCATTGACGCGAATGGAAGGAAAGGTATATGTTTCCCCAAATCGCAAGCTAAGTAAAGTCCATAATTTAGATCTACCATGATTTCATTTCGTAAATCCATTCTGGTAATTGTTCTATATTCAATATTTAACTTATGTTGAACTCCATATTATTACTAATTATAAATTATCGATTTCCTTGTAGGACTTTGAACATTCGAAGTCTTCGGATCTAGGACATGGCCATGTGCGAAAAAGGTATTCGGGTTGCAACTTGCAACGTTTAAGAAATAACTCCAGGTTCTAAATAAATGATATGGTTCCACCCTATAATACTTTTATCGTGGAATTTTATACCCGACTCCTATGAACAGTTGGTTATTTGTATCTTCAATCCTTAAAGAAAAGGACAGAGGAGGAAACCCCATATTGAATAAGATTTCACTATTTAATAGTTATGATAGTAAGTGTTATGTAGAATTTGAAGACTCATTTAAGTATTGGACTGACTCTGTAATAGGTAGCATGTTTTATTTATTTGAGTTACTGAACCTTTGCTCCTGCGTAATTGTAATGAAGAGGACTATAACTTTTGGCTTCATTAATGTAGTCACATTTAATGGGAAGGCTCGCATTTTCAAGTTATGCAGTAGTCAATAAATAACTTTCTGTGTACTGGATATTTATGTAACTCTGAAACTCTATACAGAAAGCAATATGTATATGTATAAATATCTATTCTAGTAATCACTCGAAAACTTCGTTGGGTGGTTGTATAGTTAAATAGTCCTTACACGAAGATCTATATATATATATACAACTATGGTATATATTACATTTATCATGGTAATACTTTTGTTCTGTGTAAATTTATTACAACTTATAAAAGTATACATAGCATTCCTATAGATCTGTACTTACTATTATTCAACCTGCAACAAAATCTATAATAAGTCTTTAAGCATATTCATACTTGAATCTAAATTCATATTATGGTTCAGAGAGTATGTCACTTGAATAATAAACTTTCACATAATCACCAACAACTGTCATACATAGTAACTCTCTAACTCTACTTACTGAATAAATTCAACTGTAAAATATTTTCCACAATTCATTTCATTCTACCAATACAAGTAGATGTATTCTATCAACCATTAATCAATAGGACATTTATCTAGAATTAAGTAAATGTATTCTACCAACTATTAATCAACGAAACATTCAACCATGGAAGAGTAGATGAACATATATGAACAAAGTGCTGAAACAACAAATGGAACAACCAAGTTGATCTCATACCTTCATGTAATCTCATATGTTCCTTTGCGTAACGTGCATTTTCAACTACTTCAGTTACTGATGATGGTTTCCACATCCATACCATGGCCCTTATCTTAGGGTTTAACCCATACATAAAACGTTCTGCCTGTCGTTGATCAGTATCCATGTACGAGATATATTTTACCAACTTCATGAACCTGATCTCATACTCTTCCACGGTCTTGTTTCCCTGAACTAGAGCATGAAATTATCCTACCTATTGTTCCTCGTAGTAAGCCAACAAATATTTCCTCTGGAACCTTTCCTAAAAAATCTCCCATGAGACGGTGTCTGGGGTAAGGTGCAACTATCTCTCTAGATTACCCCACTAATTCAAGGTATTGTCCCTCAACTGAAAGATTGCTATCTTCACCTTATATGTGGAAGCATAGTCCCTTAAGGAGAAACATCAAATCATTCCTTCCAACCATGCCTCTGCAGGTTCACTTGCATGACCCACAACAAACTCTGGGAGTTTGATATTCTGTAGTTCTCTGGTGATTTCCCCTGGTGGAGGCCCTCCCTCTGAGTCCCTCAATGCTTTAGGGTTACCCACTCTAGATGGTGGTGGTTCCACTTCGACATCAACTGAATGACGTCCCTTTAATGTCTCATTAATAGCCTCCAAAGAGCGCAAAATGAGAGCTAATTTAGGTGATGGTGGTGGCAGCATCGATGTTGGCAGTCCTTGCGATGATGCCCCTTGGCATAATTTCCCCAAGTCCTAACCATTTTAAATTATTGAATTTGCATCAAACCAAATGATTATCAGGGAAGAGTTTAAGGTAGTCCACATTCGCTCAACTTATACTTGAAAACATAGGGTTAGGCGTAAGTTTTATTTTACTTGTCTGTAAACAGACGTTACTCTCTTTAGGGTAAGTGGCTAAAGGTTGGGGTAGAAAGCCTCTAAGCTTGGTAACATGTTCAGGCAAGGTGATAACCTTCTTGCCTTTCTAGGTAAACTAGTGTTGTCGGGCACTCGTCAATTACTCTTAACTACCTCCTAAACATGTATTAAATCCTGTCTTCTAATCCTTATATGATTTATAATTGATTAATCAATTACTTATTTAATAACATTACATAATCAATTAACTAAAATTTAATTATAATCCCTTTAATAACATTAATAAATATCAATAAATGTATTTTATTTTATTTATTTATTATTATTATTTATTTATTTATTTTAATTAATTTGTTATTATTATTAATATTATTTTATTTATTTTTTAATAATTTTTTTTTTGGTCACCATCATCCTTGATGTGAGGATCTCCCAAAGAGACAAAGAGACTAATATCACTAAATCACTCCTCAAAGTAGAAGTCAAGTGCCTCCAAATATCGACCAAGTCCCTCCAATGTTGATCTTGAATTTATTTTGCGCCGACAAGTGTCTTCACTATAGAAAAATCAAACCCAACTAGTGATGTGACTTAACCCTTCGATCAAACACAACAACCCCAAGTTAACTATAAAAAATAATATTCTCTAGCGCTAGGGTTTGGCATCAGTTCTATTGTGCTCCTGACCACAACAGAGAGGAAAGGAGAGGAGTCGACGGATTGAGGAGCTTTTATATCATCAATCTGTCATGGGTAGTTTGGAAATTCTTCTGTACTAACTGGGTTTCCGGTGCAAGGGGGCTTGTGATTTTTACGATGTAGGCAGGAGGATGTCTGCACCAACATGGAGAGCTCACTGGGATTTCTCCTTATGGCTTGACTTTGCTTGGCATCTCCCTTGACAAGGACGATAATAGTCTTCCGACTTTTTTATCACATGTGGTTAAGGCTCTGGTGAGTCTTTTTGGTGTTTAAAAACTCAGACGCTTGACCCTTGGGTCTCAATGTTTGAAACTCATAATCTCCCCTGGGTTTCGGCATTTGGTCTAGGCTTTGGCATAGAGTTTGTATGCTATGTGTTGGGAATTAGAACCCCGTCGTGGGCTCCTCCTTGGTGAGTTGTATGTTGAGCTTTGGTGCTGACCTGTGTTTTGTTGTTGTTTTACTGCGTTGTGGAAAGCCCTCATGGGATCCTCGGTGTCTTAAAGATTGGATGACAAGAGAAAAAGGAGAGAAAGAGGGAAAATAAATCCCAAACAACATCCGAGGCAGTGGGCTCAATCAAGAATCGAGAGGCAGAGTCCAGTACAAAATTGATTTAAGTGGGTCCTTGCAATATATTCACACAAAATCACCTAAAGTTTCATTGCTTTGTGATGAGAAGCGATTTGTTATAGCGGGCCGTCTGTTCCTGCACAATAATAATTTACCCTTATGATTTCAGTGCTTTGTTTATAAATATGCATGTCATGAGTTCCATTCCGCTCAACACACTTTACCTTTACAATTTCGGTGCTTTGGTTATAAATATGAGGCCACGAGTTCCATTCTTCTCGACACTCTTTACCCTTACAATTTCAATGCTTTGGTTATAATTCCACTCGACACTCTTTACCCTTACGATTTGTGGAAGTCTAGGTGGATTATGCTTCAATGCCATAATCCAAACCAGAGTCTATCTTGTATGTTACCTTCTAACCAAGAGGCATACTTATTTTCCAAGGAAAAGGTGAGATATATTGAAATATAGCCCCCCCCCAAAAAAACAACAACCTGTGAGTCCCTGTTGAGAAATACCATGCTACTCTTGTATGCTCTTCTACATTGATTCGATGGGATTCTGCGTAATTCGATGGGATTCTACATTGCATTGATTTGGTGATTTATAGGCTTTCAATGGAACTTCAAAATTGTGTTGTGATCCCAATAATTACTTGCTCCGCGAGCTCTTGGGGTTCTTTCCTTGGTGCCTTTTGTGGGGGAGATGTTTATACCTGTGGTGTTTTATTGGCTCTTTCTCTCGGGTTCTTATAGGATATGTGACTTCCTTGGAGTCGAATTGGAGATTGGGCTTACATATTTTTTTTTGCGTTGTCTCCTGCACACGTTCGAACCCTATTGTCGAGGCGTTGGGGAATTAATGAGGCTAAATACAGGGACTGTAGGAAGATGATATTCCACATCATTTATGGGAGAATATCTTGGCCATACTACTGTTTTAGAACCTGTTCAGGATGCTGAGCGTTTGCACAACCTAGAATTCAATGGTGCAATCAGACTCATTTCTGATGGGCTATAAGAGGGTACCCCCACAAGATTTTTTTTTTCATTCTGTTTGCAGAATATAGTAATAGAAATGTTGTTGCTGCCTATAATCCTATGGATGAGAAGTGGGATGTTATTCCCTTTTCCTACATGTCATCTTCATGCCCTTGCTCTGTGATATGCTCAAGACTTTGTAGGCCTATAGTATCAGGTGGTGGTATGTTGGTAACAGAGAACATAAGGGGGTTCCTTGTTGTATGTACTGTTGATTGGATTACTTCACATGTGTATGATTCTAAGAGAGATTCATGGAATATTTGTGGCAGTATTGATGGGAGGTTTGTAAGGCCTTCCAATTTCAGCTTATTGCTTGTAATACACATATTTTGCATCTAGTTTATGTTCTTGCCAATCAAAATCCTACAATATTGTTTTGTTAATTTATGTGGGTGGTAAAGCCCTAGTTTTAGTTTTGAAACCGGGCTCTGATACCATATGTAGAGCCTGGTTATTTTCAGGAATCAAACTAATTAAAAGTTTTCTAAAATTTAGTTTAGAATTTCTTTTAATGATTTTATTATACTTGGGATAAACCAGGAATAAACAATAACAACATAATAATGATAATAATAGAATAATATCAGCAGCAACAACAAAATAATGATAACAACAACAAAAAAAAAATGATAACAACAACATAATACATACCTCCACTTGCAGGTTGATTTACCTAGTCCGTTTTCTGTCTGATCCCATTTTTGTTCTTGCCCAGACTGAGTATTAACCTCCCAGCCAACTAGGAACTCCCTAGCTCCAGGAATCCTTGTGGTTCCGTGGCTCCCGAGCCCAAAATTCCCAACAACAACAATGCCCTATGAGAGTTCCCTAAAATAATTCTCCTAATTTCCTCCTCTTTCAGAAATTCAACAATCCTCAAAACAAAAAATGAGCTCCCCCTTCCAAGTCCCACCCTTCTTTCTTATCCTCCTCTCTCAAATCCCCCTCATTAATTACCAACAACCTTATCCCTCCATTAATTCCCCAACAACCTTATCCCCCCATTAATTACTTCACCCACCTTTTAATAATAAAATAATAAAAGACTCATTAATATATTTTAATAATTAATTAAATTTAAATTAAAACCTATGATAAAATTAATCAATTTGGGATGTTACATCTGGAGAAGCCTTCTCGGTCTGATTGTTGATGTTTCCTGATACCAGGGCTGAATATTCTTGGTCTCTTGCAAGATCCATACCTACTTCATCTTCCCTTTCTTCTGCACACTCCTCTTCGCGTCCACCCACCTAGGGACTCCTTTCTCTCTACGCTTCCCTCTGCTGTAATATTATACTAGCCAGTCTTTCTTGTCTTCTTACCTTCCTCAATTATTCCTTCTTTCTTTCATATGTTCCTCTTGATCCAATTTCTTTCTGAAACACCTCAGAATTCTTCACTTCTTTCTTTACCTTTCCACGCCACCACTTCTCAACTATGGTGGCTCTCCTTAAGGCTCGCTCGTTTCTTGCATTATTTTCTTAATCTTCCCCCATCTGTCAAAGAACCCTTTCCTATTCTTAGGTCATGATACTACCCCAAAATAACCCTACCCTAAGCGTAGGTGTTTAGGCTTCCATCTCAGTTGAGGGAATAGTTATCATGCCCTCCTACATCAAGAATGCTTTGATCCACAGGGGAATTTCCCTCAACAGTCTCCCACGTACACCTTTCTTGAAAATTTCTTCCACCCGTGAAAAATATTGGTGATTCTCAACTATGAATTAAATGATATGTCCTTCTAGCGTCGTGTTAACCTAGAAATCGATTTCTCGCGTAATCTGGTGATCCAACCGATGAAGTGTTGCGATCTTTTCTATGTCCAAGGTGCATGTCTTCTTGACATGTTCTTTAAATTTTGGAGCTTCTTGTATTCAATCTATCCAATAGAATAGTTATTCTTGGAATTTTACCCATAATATCTCATACTAGTCACTCGATCTTTCTGAGTAAAAGACATAATCTCTTGTAGCATTCACGCTTTTACCTCACAACTCTGCTTCCTTCCATATAATGGTGTCACAATTCCATTTCCACCATTGTCGAATATTAGATATATATATCCGTGGAAGTATTCTCCTTACATGTTCCATTTTTAAAGCACATGTCTTGGCAACAAAACCATTTTGTTGGCACAAAAGTGATTAGACCAGGGTTCTTCTCAAGTTACCAACAAAAGGTACCAATGTAGTCTAGTGCGTTGGCATTTTCATCTTCCCGGGAGGGAAGAAGTCTCACCCGAAGTGCAACCGAGACGAATAGGATATGAAAGGATAGAGAGAATAATTAGACAGATCTCCGAAACATCAATATTCATATCATTCATGCGCAAGATAGATTAAACCTATTGCAGTCCTAAAAATTTCCTAACCGAGAATGGGGAAAATAGAGTTGCGGTGGAATTCACATGTAATATATAACCATTTAAGAATATGAGACATAAAACATAACACAACAGAACATTCAATGGATTCAAAAGACTAAGTACACAAGACATTTTCAAGAAAATTTGGATCTCCCACTGTATTATCATATAACATGTTTTTTTCTCAAAATACAATATTAGCTTGAGTTACAGATACAATTGGTCATGCCAAAGATAATAGAAAATGCTCCTGCACTACTATGAGACAAGGTTATCTTAGTCCCTTTCTCTTTCCAATACTACAATTCTACATTACTCTATTACATGGTCATTCAGGTTTCTAACCCAGATCTCAGGACTTAGCTAATACCAACAGTAATTGTAACAATAATAACTCTCGCAACCTTAGAAAACCTTTTTCAATCATATTGATCCCATATATGTATATTCCGATCCATACATTCTAGTTGAGAACCCGAGATTTCTCTCTTCTTCTTGATTCAGCTGTAACTTCTTTCTCCCAAAACTAGTGTTGTGTTGTCCTTCCAATTGTTCTTTGTTCTAACTATTTCTTATTGGGCATTCCCTTTTCTCTGATTTTTTATCCTTCCTTTGGTCGACTGTCTGATTCCAAAATGTCTTGCGCAACTTATTTTTATCAAAATGGAGTTCTGAAATATCTTACACAACTTCTATTTATCAAAATGAAGGGCCCAACAAGCTAACAATGGCTTCTTCATTATCAACACCATTTTCTTTCTTCCTCTTATGATTTAAATGGGTTTCATCTAAATCATTGATTTCTTCATAATCAATAGGAATGGACTCATCATCGACCATCGCTCTTTTGCATTTATATTGTTTATTCTTTTTGCAAGAAGGAGTGATAACCTCATTGGGACTAATCTCAACAAAATCTTCATTTGGAGTTTCCTCATTTTCAAATGTAACCTTTTTAGGATTTCTAGAATGAGGACTTTTCTTTCTTCTGTCATCTTCTTCTCTATCTACTCTTGCATATTCAACTTTTTTTTCTTTTTCCTTCCTTCTTCTGTATTTTCAATATGAAAAGCATTGATGACATCCATGATATTATTCTCTATAGATTAAATCCCCACTATCATATGTGAAATTTGTTCAACAAAATCTTGTAAAAATAAAATATAACATTTCCATGTTAAATAAAATTAAAAAATTAACATGATACTAAATATAATAAAGGATACCCCGGATGGGGTGCTATCGTGGGCCACTTGGCAAAGGGCGGATGAAGGGGGCGGCCAGCAGGGCACGGAGCCATGTGCCCGGCTCGTGCCCCACGCAGCCGTCACCCCCGAGCTTTAAAGAGCATTCATCGCCGATGGCAGGAGCAATAACTCCATCTCCTTCGACCGACCCCATGTATCGCAATATGCAACACCCTCTCGGCATTTTCGTTTGGTGGTGTGGTTTCAACCAGTGCTCTGTGATTTTCATGGTTTTTTGGGCAGTTCTCGTCATATTCCTTGGCTCTGCAGACCCTCTGCAGAAGCCGAGTCCTGCCATGCCTCGCCATCGTATGCATCCCCGCCGGGGCTCTCCATGGCACCCACGGTGCCCCTGCACATCCTCTTCACCCTCTGGTTCTGCTGTTCCAGGTCGGGACAACTTGGCCATTGTGGACACCCTCTGGACTCCAGCTCGGCCTTCTCACCGCGTCAAGCACTCCCTCTCTCCTCCGCCATCACGCCGCAGTCAACCCCGCCATAATTCATCGGAGCTTTCTACCTCTCTGCCACGTGAACACTCTGCTATACTCCATGATTTAGTTTTTGAGCTACGGGAGGGGGTGAGCGATCTCCAATTCCGAGTCCAACAGATGGAGGGACGCCTTTCTATTCTCCTCCATCTCCTGGCTACTCCCTCTCCAGTCATTCCTGAGTACTCCAGTGAAGCCTCCGAGAGCCCCAGTGATTATGTGAGCAGTCAGCAAAACGCCTCCACCACAGAGAGTCCCCTATCCGAGGGGAAGGAAGGCCAACCAGGTGCCATGAC
>JASDQU011104926.1:0-10905 GCA_032191745.1 Picea mariana
GGTTCCAAACACTGAACACCATAAGCCACTTGCGATCTTGATGCCAGATGTGTGCTAGTACTGCCAGTCATGCTCAGTATAGACTGTAGGGGTAGCTCTCGAATATCCTTGTTAGGGATTCTACCCCCTACCAGTCTTGCCCCTGGGATACAATGGCATGCCAGATACACGTCCACTTGCTCGAGTAGCACCCTATGCCCGGTAAAAGATATGGGGACCCCTCTTTTCGAGAGGTCAGTCAAAAAATACATGTCTTCTAACTCAATGGTTAATAGTTGTGTGCCAATTTGGAATCCTTGCTCTGCAACATCCCATAGGCCGATCATATGCTCAAGCAATAAAATCTCTTCATTTTTTGCAAATTGAAGAATTTGAGCAAGCCACAAGCTCACAACGCGGCCCGTGTGTGGGGACTCTGCAAGGCAGCTAAGTCATCCATCTCATGTTCTCTTTCTTTCCACTCAATCATGGTCGCCGAAGTTACCTACAAAACAAAAAAATAAAGAAATTCATTATTTCCACGTTTTGGCAATTTCGTCAATTTTCAAAAGCAATTTAAAACATGAAATAAGATGCCCACATTATTTAAAAGTAACCACACACTCTTTTATAACCACCACGCCCCCTCTTAGCCATTTAACATTCATAAAGACGTTTAAAAAATAAAAAATGAATTTGTGGCTGCGTGGGCATACGTGGGGGTTTTCTCATGGATTCCTTGTCAAAACATGACCTATCTAATTGACTATTGAGGCGTTGGCATCTTATCCATCCTCTTCTAGAACGTTTTTTCAAAAAGAATCCCATTTTCCCATTGTTTTTTAAAGAGGTCGATTTGGTTCTATTTGGGGCAACTTAGGGCTTCATATTTTAAAATAAATGATGCTATGAAAATGAATACTAAACCATGAAATTGAAAGAAGAAGAGATGGAGATCTACCTGGTCCGAACGGCAAGAAAAACGATCAACCGTAGCTTCGGCAGTGAACAAAACAAGATCCACTTCAAAATGAGAATCACCACTACTCCAAAATACTTGTGCAAAATGAAATGGTAAATGAAATTTTCAATGTATTGTTATTTATAAATTTTAATTTTTCATAAGTTATGGTCATTTATGGGTTTCTCTAACAATATGTTGGCTTCACTAAACCCTGGTTTGTAGTTTTGGCATCACAGGTTTCCTGGCAGTTCTGACGGATAATTTACCTTGTCACACTTATGAGCATAGTCTTAGTTCGTTCTCGATCTTGAAAATATGAGAACGTAACCGGGTAAACATTTATCTCTTTTTCAGACCCGTACGGATATACGAACACACAAAAAAGGAACCCCCTTGGAGTCTTCTTTAAACCCTTTTCAAACTCTCTAAATATGAAAAGATTGTCGAGTGACCTTGCTTCCTTTCACACTCGTTAAAAGGTCAGAAAGGGCGTCTTTCGAGTGATAGTTTCTCTCTTTTTCAGTCTCGTTAGAATACTGTACAAAAAAGGAACTGAGAGAGTTCTCTTTCAAGTGTTTTTCCAAACTCTATAATCCCAAAAAAACCTTCGATTTTTCTTTCTTTGGACTCGTTAAAGCACACATCAACAGACCCATATGGGACCGAACCCTTACTTCTTCCGGTTCATTAAACAAAGGAAGAGGAACTTACCGAAGGTGAGTTATATCGAGTATGTGTTATCCTCCTCGAGCTCATTAAGCCGAAAAGAGGTACTCATCCATCTGGATGGGGGAAAAATTGAAAGGAGCAAGCCAAGCAATCTCTTGAGAACATCATCTAGCACTTCTTAGAGTCGCCCTTGAACACGACACTTTGCCATTTGCACATATCATAATCTATTGAACCTCTGCACTGAGCCAATCCTTTGATTCCCTTTCACCCCTTTGGGTCACCTGACACAAGTCACCGTACCCACTGCATAAGTGTTGGTCCACGTCATGTTTTGCTATTGTGCCTCAGTGTTCAAGAGAAGTATCCACCTCGAGAGTCAGCCATCCCAAATATCTTGCCTCAAAAAACCGTGTCAATCCTTGATTATTTTGATCTACCAATTACATCTCTATGTCTATTTCATGTCATTGATGGGGGATACATCAAGGACCTCCCTCGATGAGTCTATTCCTGTCGACTTCAACACATTATCCGGGAATTAGACTTAGAAACTAGTTAGCACTTTGGGACCTGCATGCCTCAATGGTAGGCCTCCTCACATTCGACAGTAGGTTTACATCATTGACCTCTGATCAAATGATTCCATGGATGTTCGAACTCAACTCATCTATTCACATTCGCTGGAATGTACTAGGGTACCTTGGGAATAATTGACATTAATGGTGATTTCCATCGCACTTGTTAACGGTTTACACCATTGATAGGTAATCAAGTGGTTTCTTCCATGTTCAACATCAAGACATCTATTCACATGGTTAGAATCGTACCACGTTGAGATTGGTAGGAAGACCCTGGGCTGAGTAACCACTTGGATATCTACTTTCCCCAGGCTGTGAAGGAGTTTCTCTTGGACAAAGAACACATACATTGTTACATAGATCCACTTTGTATTGGTCATGGCTATGTCTTGTCATCTCGTAGATCCACTATGTATTCTTCGTGGCTACGATCAGTCCGAGTCATCAGAGTATAGATCCACATTGTATCTTCGATGGCTATACCTTTTTATCAATACAATTATGGATCTGCAGTGTATTTTATGGCGGCCATATCTTACAAGTCCTGATCACCCAAGCATAGGTATGCCTACCTTGGGTTTTGAAACATGTCATGATATTTGTTGGATGTTTATGTGCAGCTTCTGTCAGGTTCTCTGAGTCTATACCCTTGCTTGAACATCTACAAATCATTTTAGTTATCAGTTCACATCTTCTAACTTCATGCTTTGGGGGGCAATCTGTTACACGTCAAAATTACTCAACTGGATAAGTGTCGCATGTTCCTCTCAATTGTCGTAAGTGTCGCATCTTCCTTACAACTTTCGCAAGCGTCGCAAGTTGTTCACAAGTGTCACAAATGTTGTTCAAGCATACTACCATAACGATGACACTAAGGAGGCACTTAAAACATCTCATACACTTGATTTGGAGAAGGGAAAATGGTTAACTGAAGTCAAGGAACTCTTAACACCTGAGAAGAGCTCTTAAACAAGGGTTTTGAGGGTGAGTGCTCCCCTACATCGGCCTTAGGAATGATGGCGCTCCCCTACAAGGAATCAAGGAGAGTTATAACGCTTTCCTGCCCCTCTGAAGGAGCACTATTCACCTCTGACGCGCTGGCGCTTCCCTCAAGCTTCCTAGGGAGTGCTACAATTCTCTAATGCCCCTTTTGAGGGAGCGCTGCCTAATCTGGGGCAGTGGTTAGCCCGTTGAGGAGAATAAGGGAAGGATATTTCAAGTTTAGAAGACAGTTGCATTCGAATTCTTGGTTCCATCAGGAGATCCCTGATCTAAGGAGGAAGTTCCCAACTCGTTCTAAAGATAACTCAAGAGGTTAAGCTCCTCTTAACCTATATAAGCAAGCTCTATGATGGTGAAAAAGGGGGAAGAATTGCTAGCATGAAACCTATGATCTCATAGGAAACACATAGTCAGCCAAAGGGGAGTGATCAGTGAAGCTGCTGTCATCCAGGTTGTGGATCTTTCGAGCAAGGTTTAGACGAAGGGGACTTGACGAAGTTGTCACATTCTCATCTACGATTGTAAGTATTGATGTCGTTATTCTCATCAATATGACATGCTTGGCCTGTTTCTTTCTAGTTTGTGTCTGATGTTACATGAACTTATCATTGATAGATAGATCTAGTTTCAAGCTAATATCAATAGAGTAGGAAGTGGTCTTATCTTGTTTTCCTACAGGACTCAGCGAGGAGCAACGGATTGGAGCTCAACTCGGAGTGTGTAGGGACAAACATCGAGAAAGAGGTACTGCTATTCCCCTTCCTTCTCATGCATTAGTTTGTATATATTTGAAAGGAAGTCGGTGTCCACATTAAGCATTTTCTATCTTATAGTTAAGGTCAAGCTCTTTGAGGCAATCTACCTGTCCGTAGGGAGATTTTCCTACAACACCAGGGACTTCTTTGTTGTCACTCGATCATCCCATAGAGCAAGCTTGAGATTTGAATCCCAGTCCCTCTTATTGTCTTCCAATAACCTTATAATGAGTTTGATTAGACTCTTATTGGAAAATTATTCCAGTCCATTTCCTTGAGGATAATTGGGAGTGGAGTGAATTAGTGAAATCTTGAACTTCTCATAGAACTTAACCAGAGGCTCGGACTTGAAATAAGCGGCATTATCAGTGACAATTCTGTTGGGACAGCCAAATCTAACTATGATATCCTCCAAGAAGCTGATAATCACCTTGTGCAAAGCACACCTGGTGGGGGTAGCTTCTATCCACTTGGTGAAATAGTCTGTTGCAGTCAGGATCCATCTATGCTAGCCGCTTGAAGGAGGATGAATTTCACGAATGAAGTCCAACCCCCACTGTTGAAAGGGTGTTGAAGCTACTACAGGATTTAGTGGAAGAGATTTGAGATGTTGTTTTCTTGAGAACCTTTTGCATTTGATGCAAGCTCTTACTTCTTTGTAGACATCAGTGAATAAGGTGGGCTAGTAGTACCCAGCCCTGAGAATTTTGTGGGTTGTGGTCTTCCAGAAATGATGCCCTCCACAAAGGCCGCTGTGGAAATCAAACATAACTTTTTTGGCTTCTTGTGGATTTAGACACATCAGAAACATCCCTAGAGGATCTCTCCAGTGAAAGACTTGGTCAATAAGGTAATATCTAACCACCTTGAGCTTTAAATGTCTTTCCTTTCTTTTTCCCATCCCATTAGGAGGCTTTAATTCTTGCAGAAAGTACAAAATATCTCTGTACCAGGTGCATTTTGCTAGTGATAAGCCACCCTGAGTGATTTTGTTGGATGAATCATCTTGTTGATTTCCTGAGAAACCGTTGATGAAGCTAACCCCCAAGTCCTTGCAATTGGATTCATCCAGCAACTTGGCTAAACCCTTCCCTTTTACCAACTTGGTGGGCTTAATCTCTAGTTCAAACTCTAGGATCTTGGCAATCCATTTACCTCTTCTCCCATCTATGTCAGGCTGTATAAGGATGTCCTTCACAGAGGCTAAAGGAACATATGTAGTGACTCTTAAGTGCAAGACATAGACTCTAAAAGATTTGAGAGATTTCACTAAGGCATAGGCCTACTTCTCCATGATCTCATACCTAATTTCTGCATCTCTTGATGCCTTACTGAAGAAGGAAATGGGTTTCTCTTGCCCTTCATCATTTTTTTGCAATAAGACCGCTGCTACTGTATCAAAATAAGAAAAAGAAAAAAATTAGGAAATCCTTGGAATAATTGGGACTGATCAGCATAGGTGCCTTAGTCAATGCCTTCTTTATTTGGACAAAATATTTCCTGGGTTCAATAGTCCATTTTACTTCATTTCCCTTTCTGAGCATGGTTGTGATGTGTTTCACCATCTCAGCAAAATTTGAGATGAACCTCCTTAGAAATTTAATCTTCCCTAAAAAAACATGAACTTCCTTTCTAGACCTGGGAAGTGATAGGGTCTGAATTGCCTCTACCTTGCTGGGATCAATTATCACTCCCTCTGCTGATACTATATGGCCTAACAACTTCCCCTCCTTCATAGCAAACAAAGATTTCTTGGGATTTAAGGAAAGGCCAAACCTCTGGCATTTCAAGAAAACTTTCCTTAAGTGATATTGGTGCTCTTTATCAGACCTGGAGAAGACTGTGATGTCATCCAAATAGATCACCACAAATTGATCTTTCTCTCTGATGAAGGCTATCTCCATGGCTCACTGGAATGTTGCTCCTGGATTCATTAATCCAAAAGGCATTTTGGCATACATGAATGTGCCCCAAGGAGCGGTGAAGGCTATTTTTTCTCTATCCTCGGACATGACTGATATCTGATTATAGCTAGAAAAACCATTGATCATGGATATCCTAGATGCACCAGTTACCCTCTGCAATATGTGTTACATGTTGGGCAAGGGATAGTTGTCTTTCTTTGAGCTCCTGTTCAGGTTCCTAAAATCAACACAGAGCCTGATTTCTCCACTTTTCTTCCTCATCAGGACCAAATTGGCCACCCACTCAGAATATCTCAAGGGGAGAATGATCTGGGCATCTAACAACTTCTTCACTTCTCTCTCCATGACAAGCAACAACATGGGGTTTATCTGTCTTAGCTTCTACCTAAATGGCTTAGCCTCTCCCTTCAGTGGGATATTGTGTTCAATGAAAGATGTGTCATATGTCTTGAGGTCTTCATAGGTCCATGCAAACACACCAGAAAATTCCCTTAACCACTCAGTATATTCAACCCTATGTTCTTTGGTCAAACTGCTTGACAACTTGACAAACTTAGGCTCTTCCTCTGTACCGATATTGCACTCCATTGTATCACCATCTCCATTTGAAACCCCACCTTTTACTGCCACATCATTCCCATCGAACAGTCTTTCTAAAGGGACTAGTCCCTTCGGAATGTGATTGCTAGGCAGATGAATAATATCGTGATTAGCAATTTTATTTAAAAATACCTTAGGGTGAGGGTGACTTTCGAGATCAGGATCCTGATCAATGTGCATTGCAGAAAATTCATTGACAGACCGAAGAAATTTTTTGATTTCAAGATCGTATTTGAATACCTTCCAATGCTTGATATTGTCTGAGATGGATGGCCTATATCTTATCTCAACCTCATATTTGATCTTAGGCAGCAGAGGGATATTGAATAGACTAGCTGAGACAGCTAAGGAATCAACCAAAGTATTTTCCTCTCTTGGAATAAAAGAAATGTTGAAAGATGAGAAGAAATTATCAATCAGGTCCCACACTTCATTTATGTAACCCCTAAGCCGAGGATGCTTAGCCCGATAAGCATTTTTGACTTGCTGGATTATCAACTCAGTTCGTCTCTGTTTTTGGAGAGGGGTTTGAATCCTCTTCTCGTCTCTGTCTTTGCTCCTTTGTTCCCTTGGCAAAGCTTGTGGCACATTGTTTCTAGGCCTCTTGAAGCCTCTTTTATCGGTATTTTGGGAATTTTTGTACATGGGTTTCCCTTCCAACTCCCACCTTTCCATTCTAGCCAAAAGCAACTTTATCACTTTAGTTACCTCGTCCATATGAAGAGGAAGGGGAGATGAATTGGATGGGGAGGCTTTAGGCCTCTTCCTGGGTATGTCTCTATCAGCCTTATTCCTAAGTCGATCAAAATAAATCATAGCTTCCAATCAAATACATTGCATATCCATGTCATATAACTATATAAAGTGTAGCTACGAGAAATACACAGTGTATCTACATCTCAAAATAAAAGATATACATGTATAGTATCTATCTTCGAAAATCCAAACGATGCCTGATGGATGGAGATGAGACCTTCAGATCTCGAGAAACAACTTCAAGATCTTCAAAACTCGGGTAGGAGTGTAATGTGAGTGTAAAACTTCACTAACCAAAGGTCTTTGACAGCTCATTAGGGAACAGACAAGAGGATCTTGGTGATCAGACAGAGAACTTCATTGATTTCAAGAAAAGACTTGATTGGACTTATGGGGATGGTCAGGCATGAGGGAAAGAGAAAAACTATAGAAAGGCCAACTCAGTTTGGGTAAAAATTCCCTTGGACAATAGCACAAATGATGATCAGACTCAGGCAACATGACATTGACATACATTCACGATGTAGGAGGCAACACAAACTCTCCATGTGTTTGGAAGAATAACCAAAAAAAGGAGGACACAACTTTATGTAGAGAGAAAAACTTCCTAAGGTCATATTAAATCCCAATGCTTGATGAAAAATGAAAGGATGTGATTTTTCCAAAGGTGACTCATTGTGCTTCCATAAAAAGAAAATACTTTTCCCTTCCTCTTTTTGGGGTATATTTGATTTTTTTTGTCTTTTTCAATATTTTTGAAGAGCTTGAAAAAGAATAAAAGAATGCTACGTTACAAAGGAGGAATGAGTGTCGCAAAGAATACCAGTTCCAAGTGCAAGGAACACACTAATTCTCATAGCAAGGAGACATGTGCATGGAAAGGACAGTCAGTAAAATTCCTCCATGGGTCAAGGTGTCAGGTCGTAGAGGGAAAGTGCTACAAGGCTTGCATATAAGGCATGCTTCAAAGGTTTAGTTTAGAGAAACATGGAGCCTGAATTATGCCAAAGATGTAGATATGCAAGTGCGATTAGAAGGACACGATGAAACCCCCTTCAATGTATTTTTCACGAGCTCAGAGAAGGTAAGCTTAGTGGTTTTTCATTTTTAGAGAGTCTGAAAAAGCATAAAAGAAGACTCTGTTGGGGTACCTTTTTCGAAGGTAGTCTAGTTGGTCGAAAAAGGGATAAACTAGCACCGAAAAGACGTCTATTCAAAACCATTTTAATGAGTGTGACATAGACAAGGTCACTCAACAATCTTTTCAATTTTAAAGAGTCTGCAAATATCTTAACTATGGACTCACAGTCTTTTTCTAGATGTAGTCTCCTTAGCCCGAAAAAAGTATAAAATCTACTTAGGAGAACTCTCTCGGGGAGACGAATCTCCTGAGGTGTACCTTTTTCCTCTTTAATCTACGTGCCAAAAAAAGGGGTAAACTCATGCCATTATATGTTTTTCTGAACCAATTAACGAGTGTGAAAGAACAAGGTCACTCGATGATCTTTTCAATTTTAAGGA
The DNA here is from genome assembly GCA_032191745.1 of Picea mariana. Classification (NCBI taxonomy): domain Eukaryota; kingdom Viridiplantae; phylum Streptophyta; class Pinopsida; order Pinales; family Pinaceae; genus Picea; species Picea mariana. Next base: position 8,753 of record JASDQU011104926.1, read on the forward strand.
GTCTGAAAAGAGATTAACTATGGACTCCATAGGGGATTTTCTTTTGGACCATTTATCAAGTGTGAATAAACAAGGTCACTTGGGAATATTTTCAATTTTAGGGAGTCTGAAAAGAGCTTAACTATGGACTATGTGGGGGTTCCTTTTTCATAAATTTAGTCCCTCAAGCAGGAAAAAGGGTTAAACTTATACCTAAGAATACTCTTATAGCAAATCGAATTTCCTAGAGCGTACCTTTGTTTGTAAAATTGACCATCCAGACTGAAAAAGGGGTAAACTACTGCTGGAGAGACGTGCCTTCAAATTTTAGTTTGGTGAGCATGAAGGAAAACAAGATCGTTCAACAATATTTTCATGTTTAAAGAGTCTGAGAAGGGCTTAACACAAGACTTGTTTTCTAGGAGTCCTGAGGGTGAGGTCAAGAGTGATGACATATCAAACATATGAGGCTCAATCTTGTAATCAGGACATGGCTAATAAGTACTCCGGAGCCTAAAGTCATTAATGATAGCATGAACACCAAAAATGCAACCAGGATCTACCTACGACATCCATGTAGAGGTAGGCTCTACCACCAAATTACGACACTTCTAAAGTAGCAATGATAGTTATGTATTGCAATCCGGTGGATTCGATCCTATGGCAAAGAGGAAAAGACAATGACATGCAAAAATTGGAGGTGGAATCCTAACTTAAATGCAAAAAGTTAGAAAAATGACTTTTACCAAAGAATCTTTAAAAGTGACCCATCTCCCAAAAATATTTCCAAACCAAAAGTGAAGTGTATCGTAACATCTACTGAGAAACTCAAGAATCACGTTAAATTTTTTCCAAGCCAAAAAAAACGACAAAAGGGTCCAAAAAATGATAAAAAGGGCCAAAAAATTCTATAAATAGAAGTTGGCAGCTCATTATCACCATTGCAAATTGAGAATTGACCAAAAATCCAAAAACACCCATTTGCTAAAAGAGTTGATTCTAGGAGCTTCGGAGAACGAAACGAACTTTCGCTCGGACCAAGTAAGTACAAAATAGCTCCTCCTACATTTCCATACCTCTTTCTTACATTAGTTTTAATGTTTTGGGGGGCGTGCACTCTTAAAAAGCGACAGACCTACATGTACACGGGTTGCCCAAGGACAACCTACATGTATGTGGGATATCCAAGGATAGCCTGCATATGCCTGTGGGCAGAAAATACTCTGCCCGCTTGCATACACAACTGTGCTCACTACAGCCCGCGTACACCCTCAAAAAGGTATAGAAAAAAGAAAATACAAGATCTAACTCCCCTTTGAACTTGTCTTTCACAACATGTATGTCCACTAGAGAGAGAGGGAGCACAAAAGCATTGATCTTTTGGTCGAAGAAGACCCTGTTGTTGTCTTCGTATTAAAACAATGCAGGTTGTGGAAATTTTTTCGATGTCCACTCATGAGGGCACAACCCAGGCTGATGAATGCCTTGGTGGATTATTGGCACCCGGACACTAAGGATTTTATGCTTGACGGGTATTCATTGACTCCAATGACTGAGGATATTTATTTTCTGACTAGCCTCTCGAGGAGAGGGGAACCAATCAACCTTTTTTCTTTTCCACCTGTGCCTCACAATATTTCTGAGTTGATCGGGAAACACTGCGAGGCTGGCACAGATAAAGTGGCTTCTTAGGTGTCAATCCACAAAATTACCAAACTATCACTGAAATTGATAGTTTTACTTATTGAGTAGATCACTGGATCCACAACATTACATCAGGCCTCTTGGGCACACATGCATTGTGCAGTACAATGCTTAAATGCATGAGTGTTTGATTGGAGCACAACCATGCTAGAGTGCATGAAGAGACAACTCACAGAGTGTCGTGGGTGGAATAACAAAAACTTTAGGTTTGGCACTACATTATACTCTTTTTTCTTCAAGAGAGTACCTAGTCTCAGTCTGCGAGACACAGTATGGGGGCACGTGGCCTCCTTCCCAACAATGTGCATGTGGGCGACATTATTTCCATGAAAGGGGGGAGGGAGGACCATTGAGGCCTTTGCAAATACTTCCTTTGACTAGTGGTCTCGATAGATCCTGACTATAGAGGACTACCCATATGTCGGGATCAACTTCTCCAAGGATCCTGATATGCCTATACCTCCCGGAGC
>JASDQU011104926.1:16043-29962 GCA_032191745.1 Picea mariana
CAGCAGTAGAGGAACATCCAGCCGAAGAGGCTAAGAGAGTTTTGAGACTAGTGGAATGAAACCTCACTGCACTCACTCGTATAGTTCCCATGATTGAGATCGAGGATCTCCCACCATCTATGCAGCCTCATGTAGTTGCGGTGCCACATAATTGGGTCCATATTTTACAGTGTTTCGAAAACGCCGTCGTTCACTATGGAAGGGCCAACATGCCTCGTACTTAGCTTAGGGTGGACCACTTATGTGTCGAGGGCACTTTTTGTATATTTTTTATGGAATAAGCCCCGCGATGTATACCAGAGATATTATTTTCTAGGCACTTGCACCCACCTATGTACTCTGAGAATTTTGATATATATATATATATATATATATATATATATATATATATATATATGTGTGTGTGTATTTACATCTTTTATGTCTTATAGATCACATTTTTACAATGTATGTACATGTTTATGTGTGTGCTTCTTTTTATGTGTGTGCAACATGCCAATCTAATACATGATTAGCTAGAGTATATGTGATTTGATTCAATCTCCTAGGAACATGGATATACGGAATGTAATCAAAGCATCGTTATAAGAGACGTACCCTAAGAAATTAGCGGTGTAGAATAGGATCATAAATGCGATAAACCCCATTTAATTGGGACATAACTAGTTGTGCATCTAAGTAGACCTACATGTGAGAGATATCATGCGACAAAGCGTCATGAATCAAATCTATCATTGGACTGTACTCAATGACATTATTTGTGGCGTCACCTAGATAGATACCTCCAGAAGATAGAAACGGGCCTTGACGTGTGAAGATCACCCAAGTTGCGGAAGGAAGCCTCTGAGTGTGTCAGCTAGCACCGTTCACGAACTCAACGAATACCTCTGATTCACTTGACATCTACCACAGTGAAAAACATGACATCAAAAATGACACGTCCATAAAAAAAAAAAGATAAAACAAACTAATTGTATAATAACTATACATATGTACCAAAAGTCACCCAAGGCGACCCACCTACGAGTAATACTTCTTGAGGTAGAGCCCACTTCTAGGCTCCACTAAATATCTCCCTTCGAAGTCAACCAGATGATAAGTGTCCTTATTTAGTACCTCCTTCATGATGAAAGGTCCGAACAACATGGGTTTGAACTTGCCTGCCCCCAGGGGATCCTTATCTTGGTCATAGGACAGGACAAGGTCACATTCAGAGAAAATTTGAAGAATGGATCGATCATACTGACACTTGACTTTTTTCTTCTGAGCCTCATTAACCAAGACTTCATCACATCACTGCTCATTGAGTTTCTTGAGATACAATAAGCGTTCCTAAAGTGGTGAAGTGTTTGGAAATAAATGTACTGCCAACTTTAGAGATGGGATCTAGTACTCTATTGGCAAGACTTCTTCAATCCCGTAAACGAGTTGAAGAGCTGAGAAACTGGTTGCAGTTTGCATAGAAGTTTGATAGGCCCACAATGCTGAGTACAACATCAAATGCCAACTTGACTTGGCTGAATTGATCGTTCGCTATAGAATGGTCTTGAGAGACTTATTCATAGCTTCCACTTGACCATTCGCTTGTGAGTAGTAAGGTGATGAGTGTTCTTGCCTCAACCCAAGATTTGACGTTAACTCAAACATCATTTTTTTCTAAAAGTGACTTCCATGGTCAATGACAATCTCCTTCGGGATGTCGAGCCTTGCTATAATCTGGATAAAAATAAAGAGAGTTTTTGTTTCGCCATCATCTTTGAACATTGGCATATCTTGACCCACTTTTTGAGGTATTCTATCGCTATGATGATATAACGATGGCCCTTGGTTGAAGACGGGTGACATGTAGTGTAATCAATCCCCCACTTGGCAAAAGAACCTACTGTAATGACGTGAAACATGGGAGTGGGTTGTTCCCTCATCTTCCGAGAGAAGATCTGACATGGGTGGCACTTCTTGACCGATTGAACGCAATCTTGGATCAACGTCGACAAAAAATAACCTCCTCGTAGAATATTTTGGGTTGTTTCCAACCTAGACAAATGCCCAACACATGTTGTAGTGTGGCAGTCGTTAAGCATGATTTTTTCTTCTTCATGAGTGAGACACCGATGGAGGATGCAATCTACACCCCAACAATACAAAGTGTCATCCATAATGAGATATTTTTTCTCCTGATGGTGTATACGTCGACACTCATCATGAGAAGCAGAGGCGAGGCACTTCAAAGTCTGGAGATAGACTAGTATATCTCCATACCAGGGGTCTGAATATGAAATCAGAAAATATCTCCTTTGATCAATGATTCTTCGGGCGTAACATCACCTGATTCAACTAGAAGGTCCGAGATAAGTTCCTCAAAGACCAGTGACTTTTTATATTTCGTAGAAATAAAATCCAAGTCAAATTCCTGGAGGATAACTATCCATCTATTGATATTTTCATTGATTAAATGTCGTGTCAACACATATTGAAACATATTCACAATGACAATGATGATGGTCTTTCGAAGAAGAATATAATGACAGAACCATTGGACATCATGCACTACTACCAATGCTACCTTCTCAACGTGGGAGTAGTTGAGTTATGGTCCAACCAGGCCTCGTCTAAGGTAATAAATCACATGCACTTCAAGCAGATCATCCTCTTGAACCAACACCATACCGATGGTCGACTCTGCAGCGGCCAAATACAATAAGAAATATTTAGTATAATTAGGAGGCTGGATCAGAGGGGTAGACATGAGGGTGTGTTTCAACGGTTCAAAAGAGTGTTGAGCAGCTTCGTCCCAATGGAAAGGGACTCCCTTATTAAGTAGATGCATAAACCCTTTAGTGATCTTGACATAGTTTGCAATAAAACATGAAGAAAATTCTCTTTACCCTGTAAGATTTGAAGCTAAGGGACTGTGCATGTGGGAGGCAATTTAACTATCGCCTCAACCTTCATAGGATCAACCATGATCCCTATTGTTGAAACTATGAAACCTAGCAGATGACTCGACATCACACAGAAACTGCACTTGTTTGGATTCAAGTGAATCCGATAGTAGTGACATCGTTCAAAGATAAGTCGAACATGTGTGGGATGATCAACTCTCTTACGAGATCATGATGCTAAATCATCAAGATAGGCCTCAACTATATGTCTTAGGTCATGGAAATCAAAATACATGGCCCTCTTAAAAGTGGCTCCAACATTCTTCCGGCCAAAAGGCATCCTCTGATAAGAAAATGTACCCCATGGAAAAATAAAAGTTATTTTATGTTGGTCTTCGGGCTTAATATGTATCTGTTGTATCCCAAAAAACCATCCATGAAAGAAAATACTTCACATCCTGCGCACTCATCGACAATCTATTCGATGAATGGGGTGGGGAAATTATCGTTTGGAAATGCCTTGTTCAAATCATGGAAGTCCATACATACACAAATTGTTCCCTACTTTTTGTTGACCAGAACAGGATTCGACACCCATTGAGTCAACTAAATCAAGTAGATGAAACCGACTTTGAGAATTTTCTCTACTCTAGCATTAATAGCTACAGGATTGAATGGATGAAGCTTCTATTAGACCAGCTTGGTATCGGGATAAGTCATTATTTCATGTTCCAATATTCTTGGATCAATGCCTGGAATTTCCTCGTAAGACCAGGCAAAAACATCGCGGAATTATTTAAATAAATCTATTTATATTTGAACCTCCTTGGGGGAGCAGTCTGCTCCGTGAAGAAATTATCCATGATGCCAGGGGTTTTGGACATGTCAATAAGTATCGTTTCAGAAATGGTTTCCATATTACCCTCGGCATAAAATATGTCTGTATCTAGAGAATTAATAGGACAAGACCTACCTCCAATCATAATCAACATGAATTATCCTACCTCTATTCTTGTAAACTCTTGGAGAAAATAATATCTAGGATGGATATCATCCTAGGGTCTGTCTGGACCAGTCAATGCCTCTAAAATCGCCTTGTCAGAGGGAAATACCAAGTCTAAAGAATCGATAGTGGCAAGGGAATCTTGAGCCCAAATAGGCTCGAGAACTAGATCTAACTCCTGTGCGGGAATTGGATCGAGGTCGGATGAAGATTGATGGAATATAGAGTACACAACTTCTATAGTGGAAAAGGGAATGGACATGCCAGGATGGCCTATCCCTTCCATTGAAGTCGATGGGGAAGGAAGATTCCATGGATCAATAAGTAAGTCATACCGAATGACAACACTTGAAAACTATCATCCCTAGGCTGGTCGGGGGCAACCGATATCATCTTGACATCGCCAGAAGGAGGTGGGTAATAGAACATACCCATCAAAGGTGGGCACAAACCAACCTCCACATTGACGACATCAGGTTGTGGGTTATCAATCATTGGGACCATGGATTCCCCCGATGAAGGGTTAGGCCTGGAGAAGGACAATTTATCTATGGTCACAATTCGGCCCTCGTGTGGAAACAAAAAGACCCAAAAAACTATGGCAACCACTGCATGCATGGAATATGTCAAACTCCTTCCTCACAATAGGTTGTAGTCGAGAGGCACATCGACCAATTCAATTTCAACGCACACGGTTGTCCCTCCTAACTGCACGGGGAAAGAAGGGATGATTCCATGTAGTCTAAAAAATGACCATCGAAAGTAGTGAGTAGAGTAGGTGACAGAGATAAAAAAAGGTTGGCCAATGGCCTTTCAACAGACCAACAACATCACGCATGTCAAGGCACCCTCATCAACCATCGTGCATAAAATGTTCCAAGTAAAATATTTGGTGGGGTGAGCCACTACTATTTGAAACACAACGTGGTATGGGAGACAAAGCTTCAATTCAGTCGATTAAGCATGATCGTTCCTAGTTTACAGGTCTCAGCGGATCCTAAGGCAGCTAGTAGAGCCTTTCTCTATGAAGGGAATCTTTGGAGGACCTCCAAAGATAACATTGCGCAAGGGGTTTGTGACAAATCCTCCACCACAGATTAATTCTGGGTGACCCTCGTGTTTGGATTATGTGAAGATTTCCTGAATGCCCCTTTCAAGATGCATGTCATTGTTTTTCCCATCGTCTTCTCGATATAGAGAGGAAGAAATGGGTTTACAACTTCTTTACCCTTATTAGAATATTTAGGCATTCTGTAATTGTTTTCCCTAGTCATTATGTAGGCGTCATATTTCATCATATACACATTCGCGGATGAAGGATTAGTAGAAGACGGAGGGGGTCCCTGACTGCCCCCATTCATGCTTGAATAGGCTTGAGTTAAATTTTTCCCGTGAGGAAAAGGGTTCGTTAACACAATAGGTTGTTGCTGTGCCAATACATTTTGGGCCTCCGCAAGTCGAAGGCACAAGTGAGTCGAGTGGTCTTTCATGCAAAGGTTACACAGATACTTCAACTTTATTTTCTCGGTGTTTCCCCCGCCAACATTGTTGGTGGGTTTCGTATCCCCCTTACCCTTCTTTCATTGTTTCTTCTTTCCATCAAGCTGCTAGTTGGCCTTCGGGTTTGTTGATTTCACACTGTTTACATCCGACATTTGAGTAGGGGGGAAGCCGAAACAATGGTTGGGCTGGCCACTGTCTGCTGTATCAACAATTGTTTCAATTGATTCAACAGATGATCAGTGGGCTTTGCTTATGACGAACCAATGATGCCATCAATGTGTGGTCCAGACTTGTGTCTGGTCTTATCAAGAATAGACCGCGATGCATCGAGAAAAACTTTATAAAGTAAACTAGACTGAGAGTATATCAGTTCTAGTTATTGATCTCTCATTATTGCCTCTTCCTCTGAAAAGACCGTCAATGTTGCAACATCCTTAGATAACTGGGGTACCAAATACTTAAGGAACCACTCCAATAGGATTGTTGGTGGAACTGGTACTTTTATCAAACTCTTCTAACGCCTCCATTCTCATATGTGATCTGAGACATGGTCATCCTTTGTTTGCTCAAATTTGGCCAGCAATTTGATGTCGGCATCGTATATCACATGTAATTGAAAGTGGTTTAGAAAAACCATTTCCAATTCGTCAAAAGTAGATTATCTTAAGTGGTCAAGCTCGATGTACCATTTTGTGGTACTCCCAATAAGAGTGCATTGAAACAGAAACAATTGTATGGAGTCGTCTCTCAATGATTTGGACGTGCACTATAGGTGAAATGTGGTCACATGATCGCCTGGATCTTCGTTAGGCTTACCGTCAAACTTTAGAATGTCTGAGGGCTACTTGGTCGGCATAGGAGGCCAATGCGGATCATGACAGATTGAGTTGTTTAACAATCTTGACAAGTCTAGCAAATGCAACGTTGCCAGAAAAGGTATCTTGGGTTATTGAGTCTATACAGGAGGAAAGGAGCCTAGAATTTGGCTGGCACCAGGTTGCCAGGAAAAGTTAGGTTGTTGACCACAGTTCTGGTAAAAACCATGGACATGGACAAAATTCAGATACTGTTCTTTTTGAAACATCATTGGCTGACTCCCATAGTAGGACGTTGAGGGTTGGGAAGGGATTGCTCCCGAAATTGTGTTCCAAAGGTTCTAGAAAGGGTTTCCCCATGTCTATCTAGTGGGCATTGATACTGATCCTTTCACAAGGTTCCATTGACAATGGAAGGGGTTTCCCCCGGTCAACATCCCTAACGAGGGGATTGATCCGTGCCATAGATTCCAGGGTCCTTGAGAGGTGTTTTCCCCATGTGCAGGAATAATACCCTACATAGGATTTTTTGATCCAAAACCAGGGTTTCCCCCGGCCGAGACGGTAGTTGACTAGAATGCAGTGTTACCAAACGCATAGAACAAAGAGAATGACAAAGAACCCACCGACATGGTGCTGGAAGAAGGTCCTTGACTACCTGCTCCAAACAAGTTGTAATTCATGTTTGGTCAGACGGGTTGTTGAGAAGTGTCACCGAGCAAGGGGGACGAAGAAAGTATGTGACATTTGTCGTAAGGGAAAGAGTTATAGGAGGGTGAGGTTCCCCCCATGGACCCTTGCAGAGGAGCGTTTGAGCTCCCTTCCCCTAGATGCATGGCCTATAGGGTGGAGTAGGTGAGGACTGAGCTCGTATGAAATCTAGGAATCCCATATGAAAATGGAGGACTCGTCACACTCTGTGTGAATGGTGTAGTGATCGTCACCATAGACGAAATTGGAATGTTGTCCGATGTAGAGGCGGTCGAGACCATAGTGGTTCGTACCTACGAAGGTAAGTTAGGAGGCAGAACGCCCCGAATGGTGGAAGTTGCAGAGGGAGTGTGAGGACTCCCCGATGAAGTAGCAACATTTTCTTCCATCCCTGCTTGTAGGACTATCTAACGCTCATGATGCATTACCCTTGCGGGTAAAACTTGTACCACGACGGGCACTGAAAAGTCAGTGATCGGAGGGTTATACAGACTAAGAGATTCCTCTCCAAGATAAAAAATAGTTGGTTCCTCCATATACAAGTGTTATCCTCTCAGAGATGGATCAAGCACAATTTATTGTGGCCTAGTCACCTCAAATGACTCATGTTGGTCAAGTCTTCGTCATAACGGTGGCGGTGGTGGCTCCAAATTAACTGGCGACAGGCCCCAAAGCCTCGTGATCGGAGGGGCTCTTGATCTTCCACTATGTGATAATATCAATGACACAGTAAGGATTTTTAAACGTTGAATACCAAGCACACACTAGAAATTTCCTACAAGATAAATCAAGCAAAACCACTAACTAGTTGGAAGAACAGTTAGATGAGCCAACACTAAAGAAACTTACCGATGCAAGTGAAAATCGAACACGGAAGCACCCTATGGGTATACTCTGCAAAGTGTGGCTCTATGTCTACCCTAGTTACCATGGTATACCCCCACAGTCACCTGTGTAAGTCCCTAAAATAAAGGCAACTAGGTTGCCATCTCGTGCACAATCACCAGGCGGGTACAGTCGACAGTCAGGTGGACTGCAATGAGTAGGGTATCAAGCCCAAAACCTATCAAGGGTATCGAAATCCATTTTTCTGGAAGATGAATGAGGACCTCAAACAGATTCAATACCTATGAAGCACCATGGAAAATGTGATCAACAGAATCCCAAGAAAGTCCTTTATATGCGTTCCCCACTACACTTGGTCTAGCTTTGGAGGGGTTATCTCCGCTACATTTCCGCATGTGACCTCGTGTTTAGCCCATGTGTTATAGGGGGGTATCGGATGAACTTCATGTTTACTGGACATTTTACACTCCCTAGCATAGACTTGTATGTTTGTTTTATAGCCTTGAAGAGTTTCTTGTCCAACCTAGATCAAGGCTCTATCCTAGAATAGTTGATGGACCCTACAAACATGAAGTCTAATTAATTTTAATTAAGCATTAATTTTAAGTGGCTTGTTAAGTCAAGGAAATAGAAATGAAACTAGTGGCGTATTTTAAGAGATGAAGGAGAAGAACTGTAAATGTAACTGAAAGAAAAATCACTTCTTTTGACAAATAAAGATTTGAGAATTTAAACCCTTTAGCCAACTTTTCGTAACTACCTTTTCTAAGATATTTTAAAAGAAAAACCCAAAACTAAATTTCGCTCGACTGTGAGATACTTAAAGTTATAAGTATTCACTAAAGAACTTAAACAAAAGAGCTCTTTCTCCTAATAAGTAAAGACAACTAACATAACTACTTAACCAAACAAAGAAATGTTTTTTTTTTTTTTTATGCTTCAAAATAAAAAACTTGAAATAACTTGAAATAACTTCTTCTAAAGCAAGTAAAAGGGAAAAAGTGAAGATAAGACAATACCAAAAACTAACTTCTGGTCTACTATGGATCACAAGGATTCACTGATAATACTAAACAGGTTGATCAAAAAAGACTTACAAACTCGTCTCAAACCCTTTCAAAGAAAACACAAGCAATCGTTTTAAAAGAAATAAGAAAACTGACGTCAAACCTAGGATAAATACTATAGCTATAGAGACCAATGCTAAATCAAGAAACCCCTAAGAAGCTAGACTTCAATCAGGGAAGAGGTTAACTTCCCTTTCTTGAGAAAAAAGCTTCTTGACACAGGCACACTGTTGACACTTAAGAAGCTTGCATATGTACGTGGGTTGTCTAAAGGTAAGGCACGTATGTACGCGTGCATACCCACTATAGGTCATGTACACCTATGTAACTCCTTAAAAAATAAAAATAATAGTCAGGCTGACAAGGTAGGGAGTACTGGTATGGCTGACCATAATCCCTTAAAGACTCAACAACTTACAGAAACTCAAAAACGACAATCAAACCAATTAAAACACCCATAAACTATTCGCTAAAACCTTATAGGCTTCCCCAGTATGGTCTCCAGTTATGCTATAGCGGGAAAGCCAACCTATGGACTACACTAGGGTTCAACATGTAGGCAGATCTAACCATCTAAAAGTCTCCTACTCTTTAGACTACCCAGAATCTACCCCACATTCATACAAGAAATACAAAGTAAGAAGATCTTGTAACTCTACCTTAAAATCCACATCTGGTGTTGATCCTTTTGCGTTTGATTTCTCCTCAACTACAAGTCTCCTCCCAAGGCTGACCTGCATTCACAAAGAGAAAAAAAATAAACTACGAACATGTATCTCATATATGAATTAGTGGGTTAGATGTCAGTATAAAACATACATCAAACATAAAGATTAAACACATCATATTGGGAGGCAGAAAAAGTATTCCTTTTATTAATATCACAAAGTTTACTGTTGGCACAGGATCACACCTAGGGTTCACTCCAAGAGCACACCAACAAGCCCTAGCTACTGGCACTTTCGGAAACACCTTCGAAGCAGATGTAGTCTCACCCGAAGCAGTTAAGAGGGGGGTTGCAGGATAGAGATGTCTACAACCAAGGGAATATCAAGTGGAACTAATACAACAATACTGCAACATTCATATACCTCTTATTAGCTATATCTACTATGTGTAGCTATAAATATGATCTAACACAATAACGCAATTAATAGTATAACAATGAAAAACATCCAGGCATTAATAACACATACGACACAAAATATATGTGGTTCACCCTCTCTCTAGGGATACGTCCACATAACTATGCTTATGATATATTAAGATAAAGCTTATAGTTTTGATATATGCTCTTAGTCAGCAGATCTTCTCTCTTCTTCTCTCTGTCTCTCACCTTCCTGCACACCTAGCTGCAGGGCTTGATCTTCGCACCCAACTGAAGATCTTACAATAAGAGAAGGCTCTCACTCTCAACACTCCTCTCTCTCACAGTAAAATAATCTCTCCACCAACAACAATCAATATCAATACTCAAATCTAGTACCGTGCTGACCTAGGTCCTCTCGACCTCTATTTATACATTACAGTCCCTCACTAACAACCTTAGGTCAGAACCTAGGTGTCAAAACCCTAATTACCCAAAACCCTAGGTGTCTAAAACCCTAGGTCAACTTGACCCATCTTTTTAGAGCTTTTCCAGCCTGTCTTTCCTCCCTTTTCACGTGGTACTCCAAAGCATCCAATGGTGGATTTCTCTGCTTTTTGAGTTGTCCTCAATCCATCTTCCTTATTGATCTGTCATCCTCAACCTCCTCATCCAATGGCTTTCTTTTTCGTACTTTTCTCTGGCTTTTCTTCTCTTTTGCTTACTTCGACTCAGTGACAGTCACTGTGTCTCCCACGCGGTTCGTGTTTGACCTTTTCTTCCTCGATCTTCACTTCCTTCGATAACCAAGGGACAACAAGCCCCCAACACTCACCTGTGACTCATCTTGAGGCATTTCAGATCTGATCCTTCCATTTGACTTCGACTTTGGAATACGTAGTGCAACCTTTTCTTTCTGCTTTATGCCTCCTTCCCATCCTTGTGCAAACTATCTTTTATGTGTCTAGTACCCAGTTTCAACTGCACCTAGTACCTAGACCCTTTTCTCCTTATTTTTACTGAGAGCTGCGAGGCAGCTGGTTGTTGTAATACAACTTCAGCCGAATCCCATTCACTAATCCTTCTTTCCATTCTCCCTTCAGTGTCTTCAGCTACATATCTCCTCCTTATGTAACATAGGCGATCTCATATGGTCCAAGCCAATGCGTTCTGAACTTCCCTGGATGTCTTATAAATTTACTGTCATATGCCAGTACTAAATCACCTTGCATAAATTCCTTCTACTTGATGTGTATGTCATGATAGGCCTTCTCTCTTTCCTTCTATACCTACTGATGGAATCCTGCAATAAATCTATCTTCTTCTAGTTCAACCAGCTGGGAAAGCCTCTCATGAACAGTGCCAGTATCATCCATGTCTATAAATGCAAAAATTCTTAAGCTTGATACCAAGTACTCCATCGAGACAACAGCTTCAAGACCATAAACCAAATTGAAAGGGGTTTGCATTGTTAATTTTTTGCAAGTGGTTCTATAAGCCCAAAGTACTGCTGGTACTCTTAAATCCCAGTCCTCCCTATTCACACTGCAAATCTTTGTCAATGTTGTCTCCAAGATTTTGTTGAATGCTTCAACCATTCCATTTGCTTGTGGATGGTAAGGTGTACTCTTCTAATGGTGAAATGCAAATTATTTAATCAGGGCTTCCACTGTCTTGTTGATGAAATGAGTGCCTTGATCACTCATAAGAGTCTTAGGGCATCCAAACCTGGTTATTATGTTATCAAATATAAAATGTCTAGCTGTAGTTGCACTACAATCCTTGATTGCTCTTTCTTCAGCCCATCTAGTCAGGTATTATGTCACAGTGATAATGTACCTTGCTCCTGTGCGCTTTCCTGGTGGGTTTATAGGTCCCACAAAATCAATGGCCCACTTTTCAAATGCTTGTAGGGTCATCTGTGGAGCTAGTGTAATTTCATCTCTTCAATATGGTTTTCCAACTCTCTGGCATACATCACAAGCTCTGGTATACTCTTTAGCATCTATGTGTAAAGTAGTCCAACAAAGGCCAGCTCACAGAACCTTTTATGCAGTTACTTTCCCTGTGTAATTTCCTCCTGCGATACCTTCATGAGATTCTGTGAGGATTAGTGGGTTCTCTTCCTCCATTACACATCTTCTTAGTATCTCATCAGGTCCCATCTTATATAGATGACCAGCTATTAGCGAAAATTCTGCAGCGTGCACCACTAGTTGTTTCTTCTGTGAAATTGTATACTCACTTGGAGCCATTCCTGTTGACAGGAATTGGACTATGTCTGTGAAGTGGTCATCCATCTTCCTAATGGTGAGTAGTTGTGTATATGGTAGTGTATCCTCTAGACTGGTGGGTTCTTCGCCATGTTCCAACCTCGACAGGTGGTAGGGTCCCTTTTTCATTCTTCCTGGCTTAACTATGATCTCAAAATCGTATTCTTGAAACAAGAGAAGCCATCTACATATTTGCCCCCCCAACACTAGCTTGTTGACTAGGTAATTCAGCACAGAGTGATCAATAAACATTTTAAAGTGTCCTCCTAGTAAGTAATGGTAGAATTTTTGCAGCATGTACACCATGGCTAATCCTTCTCTCTCTGTAGTAGTGTAATTGATTTAAGATGTAGATATATTTCTGCTGGAAAATTCTAATGGATGGTCTATCTCCCCTTCTCCAGGTTGTGCCAATACTACTCCTAATGCAATAGAAGATGCATCAACATGCACATGAAATTCTCTGCTTCATTCTGGAAAGACCAGAATGGGCACAGTCACCATCTTTTGTTTCAATGTGTCAAAGCTTTGTTGGCATTCATCTATCCAACCAAACTGACAGTCTTTCTTTAATAACTTCTCCATTGGTGCAGTAATCTGAGCATATTCTTTAATAAATTTCCTATAATAGCCAGTATGTCCTAGCACAGTGCGCAGTTGTTTGACTGAAGTAGGAGGTGGTAAGTCGACTATAATTGCAATTTTTGATGGATCAACCAACAATCCTTGCTTGCATACAATATGTCCTAATAATACTCCAAATGGTGAGAAGAAGATGCACTTCTTCAAATTTAAATCAATTTGACACTCCCTGCATTTGTCCAACATTAGTCTTAGACATTCAATATGATTTTTCAGCAAACTAGAAACAGTCCAGTCATCAAAATAGGCTTCTAAAAACTTATGCAAAAATTCTTTGAACTCTTCGACCACCACCCTTGAGAAGATGATTGGGGCATTCTTCAGTCCAAATGGAATCATTGTGTATTGGTAGGATCCCCATTCTGTGGCAAATGTGGTTGTTATCACTGAAAATTCATCTGCACAGGGCGACAAGAACTCCGCATCGTCAACACAGAAAAACAGTCATTCATGGCACAAGGTTAATTCCACAGCACAGCAAAAGGGCCAAAACTATACAAAATGGCCAAAAAATTACAAGGCGCTTTGCACCCACTGGGCGCGCGCACGCGCACGTTCAACATCTTCGTATCTGGAGCGCATATGCGCGGTTGTGGGGTGAAAAACACGCGCGCCTGTCAAACGACGCATTTATGGAACTGTCGGCCTCCCAACCACTAATGGATTGGCTCCCAAGTCGATTTGACACCAAATCAGAGCTCAATCCACGTGGGGGGGCTGGTCAAAGACCTAATTGTGCCCTAAAGAGCCCCTCTTCACATACAAAAGAGGTTGCATAATAACTCAATGTTTGGCTATAAAAAGCCATGAATGACCACCATTTCTTCAAGGAATTCTTTGTATTGTTATGCTGTTAAGATTGCTAGAGACTCATTCTTTGGCAATAGACATAATCAACACCGTTTCATAGGCTTTCCATCTCTCACTGGAGTGGATAAGCTTGGAGTTCTTTCACCCATATTTTCATCTTTCATTGTAAGGAGAGCAATCAGTTGAGGGCCTCAAGAGCCTTCCATTGGAGAGGGAAGGGACCCAAGTCCTCTTTCTCCATTGTGTATCTTTGGATTTCATCAATCAGACCAGCTTATAT
>JASDQU011104927.1:16112-32462 GCA_032191745.1 Picea mariana
CTGGTAATGAAAGATGGCAAAAGAAAACTCCTCAACAAGAACAAAGGCCACCTAATCAGTTAGAATCTAATAATGTGGTAAATGAGGACATACCACCCTTTTGTAGAGCATGTGAGGACTTTCATGAAGAGTCCACTTGTCCAGTATTTTGTCAAATAAATGAGCAAGGCCTCCATCCAACAAACAACTTTGTGGGGAATCAAGAAGCTCTAACCACATAAATAACTTTGGAGAAACTCGCCCTTTGTCAATGGTTTATTGGCTCAAAATGCAAGAAAGGTGTGAACAAACAAATGATGTGGTTGAAGAGTATGGTAATGTTACAAAGTTGTATGGACACAAGCCCACAAACGAGCAGATCCTTAAGATGGCCAGACATAAAGAAATAGTATACCAAAGAAAAGGGAGAGATGGTGCAAGCAAGTCTCAAGCAAACTTTCCCAAGGTAGTTAATCCTCCTCCAATTACTAATCTATCTATTGATTTAGGCAATTGGATTTTGAATGCTAAAATATTGGTTCCAGTATCAGACCTGCTGAAAATTCCTTCACAAAAGGAAAAATTACTTAAAGCAATAAATGTTCCTGATGGTAAAGAGTTTGTCAAAAATCAAGAGGTTGATAAGAATTAGGAAAAGGAAAAAGAACTACACAAAGATCCACCAGAAGTTTTAACCAGCAGAGATAAAACCAAGGAAGAGAGTCCCACTTTCTTTGTGTCTCTAAAAATAAATGACCAATGGTTACATAACTGTATGTATGATTCAGGGGCTTCATCCAACATCATTACTAAAGGAATCATGCAAAGGCTAGGCCTTAAGGTTACAAGGCCCTATCAAAACATATGTGCCATGGATTCTAGGGAAGTTGAAACTCTTGGGATTATAATAGATCTGCCAGTTAAGCTAGCTTGCCGCCCAGATTTTGCTTTTGAGATGGATATGCTTGCAATTGATGTACCAAATGCTTGGGGTATGCTTCTCTCAAGAAAATGGGGAGCTCACATGGGTGGTTGCATAAACATGAATTTATCCTTTGCAACTATCCCATACCCTCCTCCATCAACCGAAAGTTTCAGGCTCTTTAGAGAAAAAGAAAGAAAATACCATATAGAAGACCCTAAAGAGAAGTTCAATGAGTTCTTATGCCAAACATCTGAAATGGGAAATTTCTCTATTTGTTCAAACTTCCTAGCACCAGCTGAAGAAAAGTTTAAGCATGAAAAGGAAAGTAATAAGGCTTGGAAGATGAACTTTGATGGTGCACATTCAAGATCAGGAAAAGGGGTTGGGATTGTCCTAGTTTCACCAACAGGAAAGTCTTACAATTTTGCATTTAGATTAGAATTTGATGCAACAAATAATGTGGTTGAGTATGAAGCACTTCTACTTGGCCTAGAAATTGTAAAAGATATGGGGATAAAAATAATAAATGTCAAGGGTGACTCAGACTTGGTCAATCTCCAGGTTAAAAATAAATTTGCATGCAAAAGTGAAAGATTAAGGAGATATAGAAATGCAATTTGGGATACCATAGAAATGTTTGATGCTATGGATCTCATTTCAGTACCTAGGGATCAAAACAGTCTAGCTGACAGTTTGGTTGTTGCAGCTTCAACCCTCCAACCTTCAGAAGATTTAATGAAAGGAGAAGGAAAATTGGAAATAATCTTTAGACCTTCAATTCCAGACAATGTTGATCATTGGCAAGTCTTTAGAGATGACAAACAAATCCTAAGATTCATTCATAATGTTCAAGAATTCTCAGATTTCAAGGTCAGTTATAAAGAGAAAGGCAAAGATTATCCTGAGGAGGATGACTCAATAAAGAATCCAACCCCTAGAGGAATAACTGCTTTGGAAAAGATCTTTGACAGGCATGACATGTACAAGAAGAAAAAGGAAGTAATAAAACCTGGCAGCTATATAGAAGTAAACATTGGGATATAAGTCCCAAGGCTCATAAAAATCGGAAAGGGTACATCAGAAAAAGAAAGAAAAGAATTAATAAGACTTGGCAATGAGTATAGGGATGTATTTGCGTTTACATATGATGAACTCAAAGCTTATAAAGATGATGTATTTCAACATACTATCCCACTCAAAGAAGACACAAAACCTTTCCGGCAAAAACTTAGGCGAACAAATCCTAAGTTGGCACCTTTGATTCAAGCAGAACTCAAAAAGATGTTGGACGTTGGCATCATTGCCCCAACAAGGCATTCTTCAAGGTAACTACTACCAAGGTGTTCTAACTTGGTAGTTGTTAGAAAGAAAAATGGGGGAATAAGACTATGTACAGATTTTAGAAATATGAATCTTGCATGCATTAAAGATAATTACCCGTTGCTCAACATGGAAATTCTAATGCAAAGAGTTACTGGGTCAAAAATAATTTCTATGTTAGATGGTTTCTCTGGATACAACCAAGTGTTGGTGAGAAAGGAGGATCGAAATAAGACAACTTTCACCACACCATGGGACACCTTTGAGTACCTTAGAATGCCCTTTGGATTATTAAATGGAGGGGCCACATTTCAGAGAGCCATTGATTTTGCTTTCCACGAGTTCATGGGCAAGATATCGAGATATACCAGGACGATTTGACTGTGTTTTCAAAAGAAAGATCTGATCATATAAGTCATCTCAAACAAATGTTTGAAAGATGCCGAAAGTATGGCATCTCCTTAAATCCGGCCAAGTCAATCTTAGGTGTTGATGAAGGAAAATTGTTGGGTCATATCATAACAAAAGATGGGGTGAAAATGGACCCAGAAAGGGTGCAAGCCATACAACAAATTCCTTTACCCCAAACCAAGAAAGCCTTGCAATCCTTCCTTGGTCAAATTAACTTTGTAAGAAGGTTCATCCCAAACTTGGTCGAAACTATGAAACCTATCCAAAGACTTTTAAAGAAGGATGTCAAGTTTGAGTGGACAGGAGAAGGAAGAAGAGCTTTCAAAAGTATTAAGGACGCAATTGGTAAATCTCCTGTACTAATTAGTCCAAACTATGCTAAAGACTTTCAAATCTTTTCCTTTGCTTCTGAGGATACTATAGTAGGGGTGTTGCTCCAAAAGAATAACGATGGTCAAGAGCAACCCATTGCTTTCATGAGCAATGTTGATATCATTTTCTTCCTTTCTAATCTCACATGCCCTAGTCACTTAATTGGTCACAAAAGAAGAGCATTGAGATTAAAGGCAGCTAAGTATTGTATTATTCAGGATGGATTGGGGTGGAGGAACCTCGATGGGATAATACTTAGATGTGTTGATGAGATTGAGTCCAAAAGACTCTTGGTTGATTTTCATTCAGGATTTTGTGGTGGGCATTTTGCAGCCAAAACCACTGCCCACAAAATCCTCAGAGCAGGTTACTACTAGCCTAATATATTTTCAGATGTGCACAAAATGGTTAGGGGTTGTCAGCAGTGTCGGTTGTTTACTGGGAAGCAGAAACTAGCAACCTTACCATTACAGCCAGTAGTGGTGGAAGCCCCTTTTCAACAGTGGGGGCTTGATTTCATTGGTCAGTTCAAAGATAATTCAAGTAATGGCTATACTTGGATAATCACGGCCACTGATTACTTTACAAAGTGGGTAGAGACTATACCCACCAAGTCAGCAACCGATAAAGTGGTCATGGACTTTCTTGAAGACAGAATTGTCACTAGATTTGGTGTGCTAGCAAAAATAACTATTGATAATGCCAAAGCCTTTAGTTCTATAGAATTATCCTCATTCTATTTTAAATACGGCATTATATTATCCCACTCTTCAAATTACTATCCCCAAGGCAAAGGTCTTGCTAAGTCCAGCAACAAGAACTTAATGACAATCCTTAAGAAAACTGTTGGGGATAACAAGAGGTCATGGGATAATAAGATCAAGTTTGCACTTTGGGCTGACAGGATCACAAAGAAGAGTTCAACAAGAAAGAGTCCCTTTGAGTTGGTTTATGGTCTTGATGTCACTTTGCCAGTTCATCTGAAGCTTCCAGTGTATCAGTTTGTCCAGAAGTATGGCTTAGACGAAGATTTTCATCAGAACGGGATTGATCAAATAATTGAGTTGGATGAAAACAGAAGGAAAGCCCTTGATCAAAGTATAAAAAATCAGGAAAAAATAAAGAAGACTTTTGATAAGTCCTCAAGACAAAGGAAATTCCAGACAGGTGATACAGTCCTTCTATGGAACAAACGGAGAGAGAAGCCATTTTTTCAAGGCAAGTTTGACAGTCTATGGGCAGGGCCATATATTATCCAGGATGTAGCTAGAAAGAATTCTTTTGTCTTACGCAGATTGGACGGTGAGAAGTTGCCACTACCAGTAAATGGTCAACTTCTCAAGCTCTTCTTCAACGAAGTCATATGATGTCCATGGGACATCTGTTGTATCATATTCTCTAAACCCTATCCTCTGTACTTTAAATTCATTTATTTTCTATACATAGTTTATTTTTGTATATAGTTTAAATTTGTAAATTTTGTACATAGTTTATTTCTTTCAAAAAAATTGTATATATATACATGTATATTATTTCTGCAGCTTATGTTTAGAATTGGATTTTATATATGGATATGTTATTGACAAAATTTCGGTGAATGCAGGTCATGTGATTCTGGATTCTCGTATGCTTTCCTTTAAAGAATAAAGATCAAGCACACGTCCCCATATGGAGCCAATGTTATCCATCAAAGTTGCACTAGGATGGACTTCCAGCGAGCCGCCAAAGTTTGAACATTATTGCTCAAAATTTAGAGTTCAGAAGTTCAGCCGGTCATAAAGACCAACATTTTCTCTTTACATTTCCATGGAAAATTGTAATAAGAGATGTTGCATGATGAACTTGTAAAAGGTCTTAGCCACCTTAAGTTCTAAGCGTGAGTTATACTCTGGAGTGTTTTTTCACTTACTAATTATATTTTGTCATTTTCAGACAATTTATAATTTATGAGTTTTTTCACTCAATCCCTCCAGAGCTGGAGTATATGCCCATGGTTAGGCTTGAGCATAGATCTAAGCCTAGTGTCTAATGTATATTATCATGCTAAACATTCTCCTAGAGTCTTATGGAAATGTATTAAGTCCCCCTTAGGATTTTTTAATTTTTTCAGTTAATTAAAATATTGCCAGAATTCAGCAATTTTTAATAAAAAATAAAGATGTATTAAAAAAGTGGTACTAGGGGACTTAATATTCCATGGGGGTGCTCATTTTTGAACCTAGAGCACCCATATTATTTAAGTACCCACTTGGTTGAGTAAAATTAGTGATTTTAATCACTTAAAAATTAATTTTACTCCAAAAACCCAAAAAAGTCAAATAAAATCATAAAAAATCAACAAGAGCAAAAATTAAGGAAACATGTGGGGACATGTTGGAGACAAATAAAACTCCAAAAAATTATGTGGCAGCAATTGGAGGCTTCCTATTGGCTAAAGGAGCAAAGTGGGCATGTGTGAGAGTTGATTTAAGCATGTGCCAAATAGGAGGTGCGCCCCTCTTGAGAGGTGGCACATTCTCATGTGGGTAGCCAACCTCTTGAGAGGTGGCACACGCATATCCCTTCAAGATTTGAAATGTGGCGAGCTTAGGGATGTGTGGGAGAGGTGGCAGCCACACTCCCCACACTTGGCATGTGTTTTCCTTCCAAGTGGTGCGCCCTCCTCATCTCCCATCCTCTCACCCTTGGCTATATATTGAAGCATTTCTACCTTGAGCAATTTAGTTGGATCTTGAGACTTATGCTATTGTAATAGTGATTCTTCTTTCATACTTGGAATAAAAAATACTTTGGAGGTTAACTTGGTGTGGATCTATGTGTGGTTGCTTATTGTCAAGTGCATTTTATGAGGTGATATTATTCCATTCTATTTGCTTATTGAGATTTGTTCAAGTTTGGCCTTTGTAAGGAGTACTATTACTCACAAGGAATAGGATTGTAGATCTTGCTTGATTTTCATGTCCTATTTCTTATCTATTCTAGAAACCTAAAATGTGCATTTTATCTTTTGTTTAAGCTAATGTGCCATTTGAACTTCTTTGTAGGTAACACCAAGATCTAACAGGTTGCTTGCAAGTTTTGTGGACTTTAGAGATCTCACCTGGAGGGTTGGATGAGTTTGCTTGCTCTTACTTTCTCTCCAAAAGTTTGAAGGAGGATAGCCCCTCTTTCTATGCTAAAAGAGACTACATTATTGCCCAAGATTCCAAGGGTTTAAGGAAAAAATTTCTTCCCATCTCCTCCTCAAATTAAAGTTAAAAAGATTTATGTTATTTCAATTCTTATCTACAAAGAAAGATTTCAATTCATAGAAGTACTAAAAGCTATCTTCCTTTTGCAACTAAGAGCAAGTAGATTAGATCTCTTTTCTAGCTTGCAAAGTGCTATCTTAGTCCCTTTTGCTGAAAAAATCTAAAGGCTGAAGATAGGTGTTTATCAAGAGTTTAAGTGCAATATTTGAGCATTAGCTTACTGCTTTATATTTCTGTTTTAGGACAGTGAAAAGAATAGTAAGAAAAGGGTTTTTTCTAGTTAGTTTAAATTCAGAAATTTACTAGTTTATCATAGAATTGTACTTAGAATTTTTTGGTTTCATAAACTAATAACCCAAAGTACTCCTAAATTGTCTTTGGTCATATTTGCATCTCGTTTGTTCGCTGATTTTGTGCAAGTTGGTGCAAGGACAAGAGGAAATTCTATCGAAAATCCAAGGACTTGAAGTTTCTAAGACCCCCAGGGTGATCCTATTTTACTAAACATTGTAAAAAAGTGAAATTTTTTTAGTTTCCCGATCTATATATAAGGATCCAATCTCACTTGAAGAGATCTAAAGACTCTTAAAAGAGCACTTGTAACCATGGAAATAAAATCAGTGAGTCAAGGGAGGCTTCACTTTGCTTTTCCCCCAGGGGGGTTGTGTCATGCTTCAGGATCTTCCTTCTGATTGGTTTCTTCTCGTTCTCTTGTTTTGAGCACTTCAACAGATTCATTTCAGTTCTAAAATTAAAATCAAACAACAATCTAGATTATATTTCCTTTTGCAAAGTAGAACACTAATTGTTAGATTAGCTTTATTTACTGCAATTTCAAGTTTGCAAATAAACCATCCCCTCGGCTCCTCGAAAGAGGCCTGGTCGTGTGGATTAATAATTAGTCTCACATTTCAATTCAGTTATTTATTTACTTGTTTAAAATAAACAAATTCTCCTCAGCTCTCAGTGCGGTTCCTTACCCTTCTAGTTGTGAGCTAGTCTCGATCTACTGGAAGTAAGTTTCATACACGTTGTGTTGGTCAGTGGTTGATAGATTAATTAGGACAATCTCTAAAGTAGTTAGCTTAATGCGTGGAAAAATGCCTTGAAGTGACCTGCGAAGTAAGGCGGGCCCTCTCGGGACCTGGCTTCCCACCCGTTTTGGACATCCGGCACTTTGAGTGAGTTTATTGGTGAGACCATTGGGTTTCGGTAAACTCTCCGCAAGTTTCCAAACAAAGAGCTAACCTCCAAGGAGGCCCAAACCATTTCATTAACTAAACATCCATTTATCCTGATAAAACACGCGAACTACTTTGCCCACGATTCACTTTAAGGCATGTTAATGTTTAAGCCATTATTATAGTTGTTTGCATTTCATTAGATAACAATAGCATAATCCAAGATCACTGAGAAATACACAATCACAAGAGACAGCATTTATCCTGGGAAACCCTCTAGGGGAAGAAAACCCAGCAAACCTTCCTTAATACAGATAGCCAATACAATGCCAGGAGACCTCTTAAACTAATACAGAAAGTCCTCTCCCATATACGCACCACTCTCTCTCTCCTTCTTCTCTAGCAGCAGATCTGAACTTGTCTCTCAAATGAGCAAGTGAGTTGTGTGTCTAAGTGAGGCGTTGGCCTCTTTATTTATACATGTCTGGCACATGTGAAGTGTCTCTTCACTGGCAGGGCCGACTTCTCAAACTGGGTGGGTAAACCCACCTTTATTATATTTTTGGGTCTCTTTAATATCTGTTGGGGCCGACTTCTTATTCTGCCTATTACAATTGTCTTTTGACCAATCCGCAAAAGGGGATTTGGTCCTATTACAATAACCGACATGATCAATCCACAATGGGGATTGATCCTATGAATAATATATCAATAATAATAAGAATACTCTTTGCAGTTACATTATTTCAACACTCCCCCTTAACAAGAAGGGTATTCTTCAGCAGCATCATGCGAGAGAGAGAGAGGACAACATCATCAACAACATCAAGTGGGTGAGAGGACAGCATCATCAATATCATCTTGGAACACTGACTGGCGTATCTACAAATCATCGGAAGTTTTCTTCATCGGCAGCATCATCATTCTCAAGGAATGCCATCATCATCTCCATCAATATGTATTAGATAAAAATTGATACATCATCATCATCACAACACAAGGCTAGCTCATCATCATACAAGACTGAATTTACGTCACAGCTATCAAGCTGGAAGCTCAATACTTGTCTCATCTCAATGTCTTGCTTTACGTCACAACACTAAGGCTGGAAGCAAGATACTAGACTGGTTGTTAATGTTTATGCCATTATTATAGTTCTTTGCAATTCAATAGATAATAGCAACATAAGAACAAGATCACTGAGAAATACACATCCACAAGAGACACAACATTTATCCTGGGAAACCCTCTAGGGGAAGAAAACCCAGCAAAAACTTCCTTATCATAAATTGTCAATACAATGTCAAGAGATAACTCAAACCAATACAGATAGTCCTCTCCAAGAGATGCGCCACTCTTCTTCCTCTCTCCTTTGCCGGTAACAGATCAGAACTTGTCTCTCAAACTGAGCAAGTGAGTTGTGTCCAAATGAGGCGCTAGCCTCCTTTATTTATACAAGTTCTGGCACGTGTGAAGTGTCTCTTCACTGGCAGGGCCAACTTCTTACTCTGGGTAGGTAAACCCACCTTTATTATATTTCTGGGTCTCAATAATAACTGTTGGAGCCAACTTCTTGTTCTGTCTATTATAATTGTCTGTTGACCAATCCGCAAAAGGGGATTTGGTCCTATTACAATATCCGACATGATCAATCCACAATGGGGATTGATCCTATAAATAAAATATCAATAATAACAAGAATACTCTTTGCAGTTACATTATTTCAACACTCCCCCTTAACAAGAAGGGTAATCTTCAACAGCATCAGGCGAGAGAGGTCTGCATTATAACCCTTAATTTATTATAACCCTTCACAATTTATTATAACCCTTCACAATTTTCAGTCTTTGATACTTGAATTCTAAAGATGGCCTTTTGATTTTTCCCCCTCGGGACTTTGAAAAAATCCTACAACCTTGTCAAATAAGCAGCAATGCTTTTTCTCCCCTTAAAACAAATCCGCTTTCATAATAACGATCTGAGCTTTTTGCTTTATTTCGGGATCTCGCAAGTCGGATACTTTAATCTTTGAATTCACACGTCCCGAGTCACGAAACGGCGAACTCAGGTTAATTTTTCACTCTAGACAGTAACCAGGATAAAGTTTCTTAACTCAATGTTTAGACGTCGTCGGAGTTTCGCGCCTCGGCGTTCGTCAAACATAAGTGTTTTTCCTTACAATCCCGAGAGCCGAGGACGCGAGGTACTCGTGGGTTAACCCTGGTCAAATATTAAAGGCAAAAAGCTAACCACGGTTAAAATGGGTCTCGGCACTTCGCCACTCGGTGATATCTTTTCGAAAATCAAGATGTCTAAAACTCCGGCTCACGAAACCGCGAGGTGATTATAGCATGATTAATTAATCACCTAATCCAAGTTTTTCTTAATCATAATTAATTTCATAATTATCGCTATCTCGCAGTTTCGTGACTCGGCTTACTAGTCTCCCAAAATTTTATCTTCGAAGTTCCGAGTCGCGAGACGGCGAGTAAAACAATTATGAAATTAATCACGCCTTAAATCACGATTATCTTTAATTGAGCCAAAATCAGTTCTCGCAGTCTCGCGAATTGAAGAATCAAAAGGTTGAAAGGAAATCCACGATGCTGCGAAAAGCCGAGAAAATTATTAACGTTGCTAGGTTTGAATATTTTAAAATAAAACAAGATATGTCCCACGCATCGAGGTTTGCGTTTTTCCCGAGGTAGCCACTTGCTCTCCATACCCCGACTGCCTGTCAAACCGCCAAACATTTATGACATTAATGAAGAATTAGGGTGAATCCACGAACAAATAAGATCGGATTTTACGCAATAAATTTGTTTCTAATTGCGATTTGACAGACTTATTTCGAAGAGTACAGAACTTTCAAATATATACGGGAGTCTCATTTTATTATAATCAAAACATTTTTTAATAAGCACGCAGAGCTCGTTATTTTCCGAGTGAACTAATTTCTGCATGTATACGCAGGTTTATTACAGAAGAGCGAAAACGCAAGCTTCAGCTATGGCTCCGCGTAAAGCAGCAAAGGCTAACATCGAGGATGCATGGCAAGGTTCAGATAATGTCTCCGACACTTCACCTCAGAGTGGCGGCTCAGTTCGTAACTGGTCGTTTGTTTCAGATATTCTACAAACTGAGTTGGTAAATTATTCAGACTCAGATGACAATAAAAAAGACGATTTAAACACTAAATACAAGATTGTCGTTCAATCGGGAATGCACAAGGTGGCAGCCAGACCACGGTTGCTCCCCTATTATGATATGATCCGATGGGCATTGGATCATATAGACTTACCAACCAGAACTATTATAAACGACCAGCGGGTCACGGTCGGTACTTTTAGACCGAAGCATATCCAAAGCATGTATAAACTCCCGACAACATCTGAATACACGTATGGTGCTGAATTCCTGGAGAAATTCAAACAGAAGGAATGCATTGAATATGACAAAACCATGCCCAGTTTGATTAAAGATTGGGTTTCGCGCACCGCAAAGTTCAAAACAAATGACCAGGGCGTATATTCTATCTCGCTTCTTTGGAGCCACAGTATAAATATGTGGCCATGATGACTTCCCGGCTTTATGGGAGAGAAGACACCTCGCATTTCTACATCGCGTGGGTGCCTCTCATATTTCGGGTTGCAGAAGGTTGCTCGTTCAATTGGACGAAGATGCTCTCAGACAGTCTGGCCAACAAGGTCACAGAGTATCGAGAGCAAAAGGCAAACGGGAGACCATCCTCATTTTTCATGTCTGCATATATCATGGACGCGGTGTGTTCCATGACACCATTCCCTTTGATGAATTGGGCTTGGACTCCAGCCCATGAAAAAGTTGTACATGAGTATCACGACAAGCTGTGGGAGGATAAAGCGGACAAATTTATTTACGAAATTTTCAACTGGGTGATGGTGCCCCTGCACATCGCCATTTTTGGTCTTTCACCTCCTCGTATCTCGGACAGCATTGCTGCAAATCTCAGCGGTATAGCAGACTGGTACGTAGAAGCAGAGTTTTCGGAGCTGTTGTTCCCCCGCTTGCACTACCACTGTTCATCCCTGACAAGCTGGCTTGTCGCGAGATTGCCCGACAAACAGTGATTGGCGGGGTGAGTAAAGAGCTCAAAGCATCTTCGAAGAAGGTATGGTCGTTTTTCCCTGTTCGGCTAAATTCTTATTCTTTATTGGATTTTGGGCATGCTAAAGCTGAGGCTGCAGCCCTGGAAGACCTGAGTTTGGTCTCCATTGAATATAAAAAACATGATCCTCAGAAAATTGTAAGTAACCATTTAGCAAATTGTGGGCTGAAGAGGTTTGAACACGAGTTTTCACCCTCGGATGACATTTTCCGAGGGGCGAGATCTTATGGGGAAGTGCAGGTTCGGATCCGATCTTTAGCACCCGAAGACATGGCCTCTGTATTAAAATTTCAGGAAAACAAACGAAAGTGTCTTCCGGCTATGTTGGGAGGTTCGGGTGTTTCCGAGACACAACAGAGGGACGCGGAAGGATCCAGAGATGCTACTCCTGAGTCGGGAAAACAACAGGACAAGGAGGTGACTCAGAAACGTTAAGGCAAATGAATGTAGATCAGATTTCCCTCTATCTGAAAGAGAAGAATGAGAGAGATTCGGCGGATATCTCTAAGATGGACAGGGTGGACTTGGCTCAAGTTGACAAACACTTAATTCAACCTAGCGCACAACTAAGTGCCCTTGACATCGTTGATTCACAAATAGGGGATAAGCTGCCACAGTTAGCCCGAGAATGCTACTTCGCTGAGGCCACCTGTCAAGCGGAACCTTCGCAGCTTGTATCCCAGTTTGTGGACAAATGTATCATATGTACCGAATCCACGCAAAGACAAGCACCTGGCACCTTTTGAAAATAAAGCAGGAGAAAGGGAGTGATTTCGCTTCTCTCGATTGTAACTGAATTTGTGAAACCGTTGAGTTTCTAAACTGATCTGCAAATTTGTATAAATAGATCACAAAAAGAAGAAGAAGGGGCTGGACCTTTTTGGTGTCGATTGTAATAGAGTTTTGCATTTGAAGAAGTTAATATATAAGCAATTTGAAGATTCTAGATTCCGTCCAGACTGTGTTATCAAGTTTGTTTTCTTTGTACTTCATGTTTCATTTCATTCCATTCGTTCATAATTGATGTGTTTTGTTATGCTTTAGTACGACCACTACTATAACAAAGGAATTCTGGTTTTCTGTATTTGTTTATTGTCTTTCCTCTACACCAGCTATCAGCGGGTGTAAGACCAATTTGCAATTTCAGAATTCTACGTTTATTCTTCTCTATGTCAGTTATTTTCTTACTAATTTCCTCCTCTGTTTATATGTGAGTTTTCTCTTTGACAGGAATCTTGCGCTATATGCAGCTACATGTATTTCTCCCATCTCACACTTTTTATTAAAATATAATACAGTTACGGGAAAGAGCCTTCAAATCGCATTTCTATTGTATTCCTAAACGTAAAATTCTCTTTTACTCGACTCAATTGAGACAGCATTTAATAAATCTTTGATCCCTTCATATTCTTAATTTTCCTCCATGACTGTCCCTGCAGCGACACAGCCTAATATCGAACCCGGACTATCTAACCAAACACATATCGCCTTAAATCTTTTTGACATAATCCTTAAGACTGCTAACAACCGGGACGAACTCGAGCGTTCGTGGGCAGCCATTGAACAAGATATAACTGCTCATGAGCAGTTGGAAGCTAGACGACGAGAACGTAGAAATCTGCCCTAGTTTCCCTTACCGAAGGTGACATTACCCTCATATCCATTTTTCACATACTTTCGGATGCCTTGACACTGTACTTTTAAGCCTTGGTACAGACTCAGGAACAACATCTCTCGCCTGTAATTCATAGTTGTATAATTGTATGATTCTTGTATCTTTAGCATTCTTAGATTTGTAGATAATTCTCTATCTCTTTAATTTGTATCTAGTTCTAGTTGTAAACCTTGTTAAGTCTTTATTTTGTAATCTTGTTGTTGTAACTCTTTGTACAACGAAGTTCCCTCAAACTTAGTTGACCCCTTGCCCAATCTTAGGCACTAGTCTTAGTTGCCTTAGGGAAAGGATTCATTTTGCATTCAAAGACTTGCACTTTGCATTGTTGCTTTTGCATATAGGCTAGATCCCCAAAACCTGTAATCAACTAAAATCAACTCCTAGAAATTAACTTTTAACTTCACATAGTAACTAGGGTCTACCCCCCTTGGCTTCCCTAGGAGTAAGCCTAGACAGAAGAGGTTCAAGTCAAGATGACAATGGGATTTGAACCTAGGCATTATGCCTCCAAGGACACACTAAATGGGTTGGACTTAGCCCACGTTTGCAAGTGTGTATAAGGACGGCAACATCTTTGGTGTCGTTGCCAGGGATAAGTCTTTTATCCTTGGTCTAAACGACTTAACTAATTTATTTTTTAAGAACTACGCAATAAACTTTTATCCCTAAAATTTTTTCAACTTGGATTGGTTGTTTTTGTTTGCTTTCTCTTCAAGTGACGACTCCATTGAACAAATCTGTCAAGTATACTACTAGGAGCACTTCACAAGGAGTGATTCTTTTCCTGAACCTGAAAAGGTTTATAGGAGGAGGTTAAATTGCCTTGCCCCTAGTAGGCTACTTGAAAGTCTTGGAGAAGAAGCATTCATTGATATCCAATACTTGTTTCAAACTAATAATAATCAACCAACTGTTAATACTCTCACTAATAATCCTAACGTAGTCATGAGTGTCTTTTTTAGACCTTTGAATTTTACAGCTATCCAAGGGGCTCCTTACGCAATCCCAGATAAAGCTATTAAGAAGCTTCCTTGCTTTCAAAGGAACAATGCTATCAGTGCACATTCGCACATCCTCAACTTTGATCTATGTGTTTTGAAGTATTGTAGGGGTCATGATGAAGAGGATGTCAAGATGACTTTATTTGTGTATTCTTTAGAAGGAGATGTTGCAGAATGGTTTTCTGAATTTGATCCCAACAAATTCAGCACCCTAGATGAAATAGTGTCAGAATTTAAGGAAATATGGGGTGACCAAAAAGAAAACAGATTCCTTCTAGCGGCCCTTACTTCAAGTCATAAGAAAGAAAATGAGACAATGGAAGAATTTAAAAAGAAGTTT
The DNA here is from genome assembly GCA_032191745.1 of Picea mariana. Taxonomy (NCBI): domain Eukaryota; kingdom Viridiplantae; phylum Streptophyta; class Pinopsida; order Pinales; family Pinaceae; genus Picea; species Picea mariana. The sequence goes on from JASDQU011104927.1 coordinate 30,715, forward strand.
AATGACTTGGTCAAAAGTCTCCCTAATACAATAATGCCTTCAATTGCTGCCATCTCGATATATTATATGGAATCATTTGAGGGGGAGATGAAATATGCACTAAGGGATAAGGATCCTCATAATCTTAAGCAAGCATAAACTTTAGCTGTGAGGATTGATAAGAATATGCAAGATGCTAGGAAGTCCAACATTCCTGGTTTTACTAGAGGTTCTTCTTCAAAGAGTAGTGAGGAAAAGAAGAAGAAAGTAGAGGGTCAAGAGTCTTCTAGTGATGGAATTAAGGAATTGACCCAACTAATTAAGAAAATGGAAATTAACCATGCCAATCAGATAAATGTTTTGCAAAATAGGTTGATCACTATGGAGAGATCTCAAAATAATAGACCTCATCATAAGCCAAATGACAAATAGCCAAAGAGAACTCCTCCACATGATCAAAGGCCACCTAATCCTTTTGAGTCCACCAACTTGGTAGATCATCAAGCTATACCTTATTGTAAGCCTTGTGGTGAATTTGATGAGGAAATAACTTGTCCAGTTTTTCTTGAGGGTTGTTATGATGATGATTATGGAAATCAAGGAAATGAACAAGTTAACATGTGTGGTAGGAAGTATAATGTTGGAATGTATGATTGGATGGAATTTGTTGAACAAGGAAGTAGTGCAAGCTACATGAATAATGTTGTTGATAAGGCAACAAAAACATTTGGGCCTAAGCCTACACTCCAACAAATTTCAAAAATGGCTAAGTATAGAGGCATTACCTACCAAAGGAATGGAAATAGAAATCAAGATAAAAGTCAAGCTAGTATTCCCAAGGTAGCTCCAAATCCTCCTAAGTCAAGTGTGCATGTTAACTCAGATTTAAATATTGATTTGGTGGTTGGTTACGTAATGCAAAGATGTTGGTTCCAGTTTTAGAAATCATGAAAATCCCTTCTCAAAGGGAAAAATTACTTAGGCTATAGAAGATCCTCCTTGGAGTATTGTTGATAGGCAACCGGCAGTAGCCTACCAAGATGCACCAGTTATTTTACAGAATTGGGATAGGGGAAATGAAAAGAATCAGCCTTTCTTCCTTTCTTTACTTGTGAACAACAAAGTGTTACATAAGTGCATGCTTGACTTAGGGGCTAGTTCAAATGTTATGACTGTTAATGTTTAAGACATTATTATAGTTCTTTGCATTTCATTAGATAACAATAGCATAATCCAAGATCACTGAGAAATACACAATCGCAAGAGACGCAGCATTTATCCTGGGAAACCCTCTAGGGGAAGAAAACCCAGCAAAACTTCCTTAATATAGATAGCCAATACAATGCCAAGAGATCTCTTAAACTAATGCAGAAGATCCTCTTCCAGATATGCGCCACTCTCTCTCCTTCTTCTCTAACAGTTGATCCAAAACTTGTCTCTCAATGAGCAAATGAGTTGTGTGTCTAAGTGAGGCGCTAGCCTCCTTATTTATATTAGACTGGCACGTGTGAAGTGTCTCTTCACTGGTAGGGCCAACTTCTCCAACTAGGTGGTTATAACCACCTTAATTATATTATGGGGCCTCTTAAATATCTGTTGGGGTCGACTTCTTATTCTGCCTATTATAATTATCATTTGACCAATCCGCAAAAGGGGATTTGGTCCTATTACAATAGCCAACATGATCAATCCACAATGGGGATTGATCCAATGAATAATATATCAAATAATAATAAGAATACTCTTTGCAGTTACATTATTTCAACACT